>NQII01011053.1:12760-24336 GCA_002778355.1 Clitarchus hookeri
GGGTATGTTCTCGTGTATTTAATGCACAGATTTACTATTCAAGGTATGACTGCTAATCCAGGTTGCAGTATTTTGGAGGTCTGCTTTTATCGTTGCTCACATAACAATCCTGGTATTGCTGCTAACCATTTCAGTCAAATTAATGTTCGTGAAATATTATGTTGGAAGACTTTTGCGTAACATGAAAGTGTTATTAATCAAACTGCTATTGTTTCTATTTCTCAGGCTCCCGTTTTGTATTAAACTAAAGAATGAAGATGGAGTTAGGTGATGAAATTTGGATGTTTCGTAAATTAGTTGGTACTACTGGTACCATGCCCTGACCAAGTTGCGGTTAACTGGGCATTATGGGAAGGCCCTGGCCCTGCACTGTCTGATGTTCCCATAGAGGAACTATTGGGCAAAGTGCGCACGCCAGATGCTCGGGAACCATCGGCAAAGGTTAACACAACGTTTACGTAAATAGAGGGTGTTCACGGTAAACTGATCACTTATGAAAGCCCTTCTTAATATCTACTTTAATCCATTAACTAACACTTCACACTTTTCTGAAGCCCTGCTAGAGTCCTACTTCCAGGATATTCCTCCGCCTCATGCAAACTAAGCTTGAATGAGTCTAGAATATTTCACCAAAGGGACAGCTCACTGCGTTCGTGTGCACTCAGGGTAACAATACTTTGCTTAAGAACTATTTCTTACAAGGCATTACCACCACATCTATGTTTTCCCTGTCTTAATTCATATTAATTATAAATAAATTATTTTAATTTGTAAATAATACATAAGTTGAAGTTCAACAGATCTTAACACGTGTATAAAACGCTTTTGATAGAATACATATATAGGAAACAACCAAAACATTATACACGGGGTAAATTTTCAAAGGTTTTATTCAGAAAGTGTGAAGAAACCGCAAATAGACTATAATAGTCTGCTCTTTGCGTAGTATTCCACCCTATGTAAAATTAACATTGCCATGTACCTGAGCACTTTGTTCATACGCCATGTCCAGTGAAATTATTAGAAAAGTAAATATATTACAAGTTTTTTAATTCTTACTCTTACAGGATTTAAGAAAACAGAAACTAAAATTAATGATTTCAGTATTTACAAATGTTTGCTGGACACTTTTAATTCAACTTTAAGGCATGGAACTATTCTCTCTCCATCGTTAACAAATGTACAGACCGCATGCCAGCCAGTGTGCCCGATAAAATTCATGCAGGGAGGGCCAGTGAAATATTTCAAACGTTGATTTTAAAAGTGCCTAATTAACTGCGAACCGCTTAAAGTACTTAAATATGATGTTTGGTACAACATTGTTTTTGTTAAATGAGCTGGATTTATGTGAAATTGCACGTCGCTGTCAAAGACGTGATTTTGACATTTGTTACGGCGATCCACGAAGATATGCTCAGAAGACGAAACTCAGAATACCTGAACTTAAGTCCACGGTTATTTCATCCCTCAGTGTATCATGACGTCACATGTACGAATTTACATTACCCGAACCTAACGACTAGTGTTCCTAAGGTGAGACTCTTACCAACTAAAACATGTCTCTATTACACCAGTTATCCCTCTTATGTTCATAAACTAGAAATAAATATATTTCAATCACTATCAATTTAGAAAACTACGTTCATAATAAGTCGCTAAAGAGTACCCTTCAGCTCTAAGCGTACTGCTGAAGTTAGTATAAGATAATATATGAGTCAGTGTTTACGTCAAGCTATTTTGTCACACGCAGAGATTTTTTTTTTTTTTTCAAGTGTTGATTTCAGAAGTACTAAATTTGCCGCGAATCTTCTTTTGGTACTGCAAACTTCGTCCAGACAAATATTTTTTGTCCCTGTGTACTCGAATCAATTATTTGAGGGAGCTGTGTATATTGCGAAAATTTCTAAGGATATGTCTGAAAACTCGCGTTTCTCCGTACTACACCTTACGTTACCGTGAACAGCCTTTAAGGCCAGGATTACGATGACTTCATGTTAAACGTAACATGTATCACGCTACAATTTCCAGTGTACTTAAAACGTGGTCGTTTTGGGTCGTATGCTGCTTCACGTAAGTACGTAACCTTTGCATACCGTATGAAAATGTCGGAGATAAGTTTTATTGTTTTTTTTTTCAGATTAGAAACTCTCGAAACCCAAGTTATACACGCGTATTTGAGTTTTAATATGTGGCAAGAACAGGGTGCGAAAGTATGGCGTTCGCTATTTGTACAAACTTTGAATACAAGTAGGACGTTGCTGTAACCACAGGCACCGAATGTCTCTGGGAGATGTAGACACGTTTTTAGTGTACATGGAATAAATAGCACTTAAGTAATAAATCTTGATCTGCTGAGAAAATAGAATTTCGTTTAATGATATAAGCCTACCAAATAATACTCTGGGATCTAGGACCCTCGGCGCAACGCGGCATTTGGAGAAATTTCTGGGCGATCGCCAACGACACTATAAATACCACCATAGCTGGAGGGTTGGCGGTCTTTGGTAGAAGCCATCTGGCTGAGTGCTGTAACCGGACGTGGTCTGGTGCGGCGAGGCACATCGGTAAGGAGGACGACGACAATGGGAGATTGCGAGGCGACGACGGACGAGGAATTTGTGGTGTGAGTGGATGAGAGGGCGTGAAACCCGACGAGTGAAGGCTACTGCGCATGAGGGCGTTCGGAGAATTCTATAACATTGTGGACTGGCGAGAGATGGACTGAACGAACAAGTGATACGGATTTTATTGTAAATATTGCAACTGTCAAATATGGACATATAATTTGTTAAGTAATTCAATAGGTTTTGATGCACTGTTTGTTGGGACTGATTTTAGGTATTTCATTAAATTAATTTCTTTAAGATAATAATTAATTGTAATATTTGAATTTATTAATTGTAAAAATTAAGAGATATTTTAATGTGAAACACCAAGACGAGAGTATTTTGTTTGTAGTCATTGTAAATAAATAAGGAACTTATAATTAAATCATTTTTAAATTAAGACCTCCATCCCTTAACGAACCTGGTTCAGCCTACTGACTTTGATAAATTGTAATAATAAAATCGACTAAGTTGAAATGCGTACACAAGTAGGTCAAGAGTTGACTGAATTTAATCTGTTCCCTTTTAACTTGGAACTATCGAAAGCGTTATATGGAAACTAATTCCAATTCCCGTTTCGTTTCCCTCTACCTTATGTAAAAATAACATTGCCATGAGCTTGATAACTTCATTCATGAGATATCCAAGTGAAACTGTGGAATTATTAAGGAAAGTAAATGTACTAATTTGCAAATTCATATTCTAACGTGTATAAAATAAGAAACTAACTTCAGTGTTCATAAATTTAAATGTCACCAGCAATACAACGTCAAGGGTTAAGAACTATCTCTATTAACTCACTGCCAACTTAACCACGATAAAACGCAGCAGTATGTAACGTATATGAAGTAATGAGCAACAAATATACATTAAAAAAGTTTGTTTCAGAAGAGGTCACTTTACAGTGAGCATTCTATAGTTATGTTCACCATTCGTACAGTCGGTTCATTGTTACTTCCAGCTGCTGAACTTCTATTTTAAGGCTATTCCTCCGCCTCGTGCAAATATAAGCTTATATAAGTCTAGAAAATCACGCCATACGGACAANTCTATTTTAAGGCTATTCCTCCGCCTCGTGCAAATATAAGCTTATATAAGTCTAGAAAATCACGCCATACGGACAACGCACCGCTTTTGTGAGCACTCTGTTTAATATTTCGCATGGGAACGGTTTCTTATTAGGCGTTACGAACACGTATATTTTTTCCCTTGTATTTATTGCTAATACTTATAAATGGAATAAGTCCAATTTAACCAAAAATAAATACTTTTTACAAAAGCGGGGTAAAATGGGATTACCCTTAGAAAACCTTTCTACCAAATTTCTCACGTGAGAAAATCAACAGTGACCCCTTCATAAATCAAACTCAGAATGCATGCTTTGGTGTGACACCGGTGATAAGACATGCTACTCACCAGGACAGCATTATGNCATAAATCAAACTCAGAATGCATGCTTTGGTGTGACACCGGTGATAAGACATGCTACTCACCAGGACAGCATTATCATAAGTGCGAAACGCTTGTGATACGTGGCATATTTAGGAAGCAACCAAGCTCGTGATAGAAGGGTTTGATTTTTCAAAGGTTTGATTGAAGTGACGCCATTACACTTCGGCACAAGCGGCATGGCGACGTCGCTCCGTCGTGCCGTCGCGAACGTCGAGCTGCAAGAATGAGCAAGCTCCAACGGCACGCATTTCATTCTCGCTCCTGTCCCGCGACACGTGATAAATCTCTCGCCCGCTAGGTAATGCGAAACGCTAGTCGTGCGGCCCCGCTGCCGCGCACGCGTATTGTGGTTTGCCGGTTCCTTTGTCTCGCCTTCTGCGGCATTGTTGCGGCGCCCGCCATCTTTGTTTGCTTCTTTCCTCCGTGGACCATCCACGGAGACGCTCACCAGGAGACGGCCGGCACAAGCACGTTATTAAAAGCACGAGAAAACACTCACCGCTTCTCTCTCTCTGCTTTCGTTTTCGTAAACCAGAACAGAAGAGGAAAAAGTACACAATATTTTACATATTTTTTTATAAGTTGTCATGGTATTCGCGACTGAAAATCAAGCAGCACGAATAAGAGTTTTAAGACTAATCACTAAAAAAAAAAAATTAAGCTATATACATCTTTCAAACATGTTTGCGTGTTAAATGTATTTTAAATATCTGCTACATCCCATTGCAAAAAATTACAGGTATAGTACAAGAAATAAAGAAAATTAAATGTTCAGGTCTTAAGTTAATAGAACTTCGTTCAAAAAACTGTTATAATTTAATAATAATTATTATAACATAAACTACGTGCGGCGCTAGCAGCCGTCGCGCAGAACATTTTCACTACTTCCAGCTCAACGAGGTGGTATACTCTTTGCTCGGCTCGGGTCCTCTCTTCTTTCCACCCCTTTCCTCCCTCTCACGCTTTCCTTTCTGCTAGTGCGTCGTAATTTTTTAAATTCAGTTCTGATAGTTTACTTAAGCCGCTGCACGACTGGGGCTCTTCCTATTCCACGCCCTGCTGTCGCCTGATCGTGTCGCCTGCAAGAGAACATCGAAGTGGTTTAGCAGCCGCACTTGTCGTCCTGGACGTAGATGCCGCGATGTGGCTCACATGAATTAGACTTGTTGCCTTAACCGCCTGAGCATTAGAGCATAATTAACGGCGAGTCGTGGACAACGATTTCTGTGTGTCACGTTGGGCTCTTTTAAAATGTTTTAGTGTTTTGTGTGGCATGATGGTGTTCGTTTTGGGTGATCAGTAATGCGGTGTTTTTCCCTCCAAATCTTAAAACAGGCTGATTTTATTGGTGACTTCTGAAGTGATTTTGTAAATACCAATAAGCACTGGCGGAACAAAATTTTTTGTCACCGATACAAATTTTTTGTGTAATGTCGAAATTTACATAACAATTTTGTGTTTGCCAATACGTTTTTTTTTCTGGTAACTGCAAAATTGTGTTTCCAGTAATTGCTGAAGCTGTTTTGTTAATGCTTCCGAAGGAGAAAAGTTTGTTACCTTTAAAAACAGCTTGTGGTATGCGCCTAGACGTAGTTTTGCAAGTTCTGAAGCCGTTTGGTGCTAGATAGCAAGAATGCTCGTTTTAAAGATATTTATTGATACTTTTGTAGTAACAACAATAGGTATATTTTGCATTTACTACTGTATATTTAGTTGAAGGCAAAAGCACTATAGTTGTAAACGACAGTATGTTTCGCGACTGCTACGAAATCACAAAAGGATACGAACTCACGAGGTAAATTCTTAAGAAATAGGGATTGATTACACGATTCCTTTTTTTTATCTGAAGCAAGCAAATGTTACGCTCAAATGGTTCCAGGAAATAAACTTTCATTAAGGTAAAGAGGTGTGTGTGCCATTTGTAAGATTTGTGGTAATTGCAAGCTAAAGTCGAAACACGCAAAACACTTTTGTGAGCCTGACCGACAAGTATTGCTGTCAGAAACGTAAAATGTTTGCTGCTACTAAAGGCCATTTCACAAAATCAAATATTTTATTGAATTCAATTACTTGAATTCTATTTATTAGGTATAAAAATCTCTTTATTTGCCTTTCAATGAATTGCTTACAATAAACATTTAAGTTTCCACATTAAAATTTATCACAAACATTTTAATAAAACCAGTAAAAAAACTCATGCACGACACGAAAATAATTGGCTAAACCACAAAAAAATTATGTCAATATTATTTACAATAAATTTATTTAAAAAAAAAAGCGTCATTTTGTAACAACGTTAAAATATGTTCACAAATCTATGATATTACCTCCATTAATATTGTCAGAAGAGCGGCAATCGACGATTGAAATGTTTGATTCAAGAAAATATAGAACATGTTAAAAACGTTAATGTTGAAGAAAAAAGACACATTCAAGAAATTGAAGGAGAAAATGGCCGAGATTATGACATTCTCATGACGTCATATAGCTGGCAATGAATTAAATTCAATCAATATTGAAGGATATTTGAAGAAAAAATAGATTTATGAAAGGGCTTTAACTATAGCATTGTTGCCATACAACTAACTGGATTTTTTTGACAATCACAAAAGAGATTTTGTGGTTACCAATAAGCATTGTATGACAAAAAAGGTTTGTTGTTGCCACATCTTTTGTGACGTCCATAGGCCTATTGACGAAAGAATTTTGTGGTCGCCGGTAGCGTTGTCTTGGTTACTGCAACACTGGTTTTACAATGTGTGTGCGCGTGTGTGTGTGCGCGTGTGTGTGCGTGCGCACCAATTTGAGGAGAAAGTTTATGGCGATGTAGCGTGCAAATCGATTGCTACACCAGGCTCAAAGTGAACACGTTAAAAGGCAATAATTTAGAAAAGATAATAACGTTATTAATTACTTTCACCTTTCGTGGACACGTAATTTTGCAAGGTTGGCCACGGAACTGTTTACACTTGTTCGCCCACGAGCGCATTTGTACCGCGCACACATTAGTCGTAAAATACAAGTGGAGTGGCGGCGGCCGATAACCCATTGGTCCGTGCTGGCTTCTGCTAATTACAGATGTTTCACGGCCAACTAAACACGTTTGAAATCAACCTTTCGGAACAATCCTGGCGCCGCAAACTACATCGTGTGGTTTTTTTCTCGTAACAAGTAGCCGGAATATCATCTACAGCAATCGTGCCATCTGTTTACTAAATCAGTTCCGTACATAGATGTATAATAAAAAGTGCACTGAAATCTATATTATAATTTATTTCGTATGCTCTAGTTAGTAAGAATTAGATTTTGGCGGCGACCGAAGGGGTTGAAGGGATTGGTCAGACCAATAGACTATCGTGGCTCTTCTTTATGCACTTTAGAATTACATTTACGTAATAATATATTTAGCTTCTTGACTTTCTTCTGTGCCGTTTTCCTGATGCGTTGAGTACTAGTTGAATGTTACACAAGAGCCAGAAAAATATACTAAGCAAGATTTTCGAAAGTACCTAACGCAGTTAACCCGAACAGTGGCGGGAAAGTGAAAGGCGAGCTAATTCGGCAGCTCGAAACGCCCGCTCTCATTGAAATTAACACAGGGCTTGTTACATTAACTTAGCGATAACTATGGGCTACATTTTTATAAAATCTTAGATATGTTCAAACTGTAGTTAAGAATGAAATGTCCATTACAAGTTATAAAGTGATGACACCAGGTATTTTACATCTGTTAAATAGTCTACCACGTAAATTAGACATACGAAATAAAATGCATAATATTTTTAAAAATTACCTTTCCCAAAGGCCTTACTCACATTTCCTTTTCGTGTGAATGTACCTACGATTTCCTTATTGCTATGTTACTACAGAAAATATGTGTTTTTAATGGGTTATTATGCTATGACTATGAAAAATGAAGTTTTATATTTTTCTGTCTCCTAATAGAAAAAAGTTTTATATTTAAACTACACATTTGTAATAGATATGAAAAAAGAGCAATCATATATTGGGTACTGTTGCGAGTAAAATGCGTACTATTTTTCAGACCATTAACAAAATTATTCCTCACGTTTTGCGAATGATCACAGTTTTTATAAATAATATGCATCAATCGAATCTGTAACAGTAACCTTAACACGAAAGATAGCAAGTACTTTCGCACGCCAAACAGAAGCTTGATTTTTTTCCCATCATGACATGATAGCACATTTTAAAAACAACTTCCGGATGTCCTAAATCAATGTTTACTCTCTTCGAATGTGAATACCATAGTAATTATTCATTACAAATATGACGGGATTGCTTGTATTTGACATTCAGGAGAACGGTGGGTGTGTGAGAATGTAAATGAAAGTTACAAATTTTCAAAATGTCCGCCATCAGGAGCATTACATCGTCTGCAACGTTGTAGAACAGAAGGACAGACAGCAGCTACAGTTTCCATGGGAGCGGATTCATCTTGTGGCATCCAGTGTCCGGGTATTTGTGGCGTACTCAGTGTTCTGCACAATTCCCCTCAGATAAAAATATAAATGCGTTAAGCGTGGAGATCTTACTGGATACTCAACTCTCCCTCGTAGGCCTCTCCCCTTCCCAACAAATGTCTCGTCCAGGAGCGACGGGGTACGTCTCGATGGTAATGTGGCGGTGAACCGTCAGGCTGGGAAAAGCAATCACCTGGGTAGAG
This sequence comes from Clitarchus hookeri, assembly GCA_002778355.1. Lineage (NCBI taxonomy): Eukaryota > Metazoa > Arthropoda > Insecta > Phasmatodea > Phasmatidae > Clitarchus > Clitarchus hookeri. Next base: position 21,506 of record NQII01011053.1, read on the forward strand.
TTTGTGAGCAACTGGAATAGTGTTTTGCTGCACCACTGTAGGTAACATTCAGCGGTCACAATTCCATCAAAGAACAACGGCCCCACAAGTCCTTCGGCAGACATTACACACCGCATTGTCAACCCAGGAATATAAACTGCGTGCTCTACTACGATGTAGGAATTATCATCGACCCAGTGCACACAGTTGTTACGGTTGACAGTTCCAATCGATTTAATTAAAAGGTTGCCTCATCAGACAAAACAACCACGCCAGTAAAATGTTCGTTGTCGTCGTACGTGTTTACAACCGATTCACAAAATTCGACACATCTATCTGGATCGTTTTTATTCATGGCAGGAAGTAACGTAGGGATGCAGGGCATCCACTTTGCTTGCTTTAAAACGCGATCGGAACTTGATTTGCTGACGCCTAACTGACGCGCAGCTTGCCATATGGGCTTGGACTTCCCGGGAGAATGCATGAATATGTGCAACATGGCCTCAACACTTCCTCCATCTGTTGTAGTTTTCTTCCTGCCACACCGTCCTTACTTCACATCACACACAATTACATCCCTCTAAAACTTGTCTCATAATCGTATCATTGTAACACGTGACGGTTGCGCAGTATCGAATTCTGCCTCTCTCCACTCCCCCAATCCTCTCTGAACCTCAGTCAACTTTTCACATTTCAAAAAAATTCACTAACGTTGCTCGAAAGAAAATTTTATAAACTCCAATTTTTTTACCATTGAAGTGCTACCGCTCGTGGCTGCAAACGGGACTGACAACAGCAGAAATACTACACGCGCTCACACACACCCGTTGTCCTTAATAGCGTCAAATACACGCAGCCCCATCATATGGTCTTCAATAGATTCTCCGTTATCAACCTCTGTTATTCAAGTAAAGAGAGCGTAAACATTAATATGAGAAAACCGGTATTACGTACACAATAATTTGGGCCTCAAAATGAGTACAGTTGTGTAACTGAAGTGAATGGCTAGAGCTGCAAGTAAATATTTTTATCTGATACTTCACCAGAATAAAGAAAATATTCGTAATGATTAATAAATAATTATAAATAACAATAATGCTTAGTACTTACAATAGTTTTCTTTTCGTTGCGCTCATCTTAACACCGATATTAAATTCATAATCTTGCCTATAGTCTAGGGGTCGCGGTGGTGTAGTAGTTAGATAACTCACCTCTCACCTAGGCGAACCCGGTTATAGTCCCGACGGGGTCGCTCCCAGATTTTCGCATGTGGGAATTGTGCCGGACGATTCCGCTGGTGGACGGGTTTTCTCGGAGATCTCCCGTTTCTCCCGCCCTCGCATTCCGGCTCTGCTCCATACTCACCTCAGTTCACCCTCATCGGCTCTCAAGACCGAGATGTTAAGAGCCGCCCGAATCTCATCACACCACTCCACCTACTAGGAACAAACTAAATTTCATGTACTGGTAACGTTTGTGCTACTTCGGCGAAACGGCACGACTGATACTTTGATGTTTGCTGTTCTAGGATGTGGGAACTAGGCTTGTGTCTGATTGGCTACTGCGTGCCGCGAAAGGAGCTGCCGGCTGACAAGTACGTTACCAGGCGCTGATTGGCGAACGGCGGTCCGACATGTTGTCGGTCAGTGAAGCCATGATGTTGGCGTGTGCGGCTGTAGTTCGCGGAATAAGCGGCTGTTTCACCTCTTCCAAGGGCTCTTAATCGATGATAAACTTGCTAAAAACAAACTGAGGCCAAATCATAAATTCCGCTAAGGCACCAAGCAGCCAAATCAGCCGATCTATTTCAGATTACAAGCGCCTTGTAGTTTAGCCTGCAGCTTATTACAAAGCGTATATACTTGTGTCCAATAATAATGGGCTTAGTTACGGGTTGTTGAAACTCACGTCGGTATACTACCTTGAATCGCAGACATTTACAACCACTGCACGAAAAGGTGTTTCAACTTCGACCATGACATAACACTTTTGTAATGCCAAATATTATATATTTAAAAAAGAACACAGGGCATAACTCTCTGAACTATGTTTATTATTATTTATTAGCGTGAAGGCACAGTAGTACATTATATGTTAGTTTCGCGTGTTTCGATGGACCTCCGCTGATCCGGCACGCCCTGCAGAATTTAACCAATAGTAAATTTCCAGCACTCTCCGGTGGCTTCATTCCGTGTAGCCGGGTGGAAAAAGAAAATTAGTTCTGTCTGCAGCAGAAGCAGCAGCAGCAAATGAACAAGTGACCTCTGCTCGAGAATGTAGAGGGCTGTGGAGTCTAGCTATGGAGCTGTAATATAACGTGAAATGGTAGGCTCTAGATTTATATTGGGTAACACACAGACACACACACATAGATATATATATTAAAAATAGCTCGTGTGTTATAAATAGTAAGTCGGTAAATTACAATAATGTTTTTCTTAGAAGTTTAAAATTGTTGCGTTCTCGTGTTTTATAGATAGATTATCTCAGATTCATCACTATTTGTCAGGTCGTTCCGTGTGGGTTTTCTAACTCATTTGTGCATAGCAGAACACGCCTGAGAGACTAGGAGTTTCTCTCACAACACCATGAAAAGAGCGTTTGCAACGTGGTGACAGAAGCCAACAGCCAATCACGAGGTACAGAGCTTGCGCGCGGCAACCAACAGTGGCTGCAGCGCTGCCAACTCTTGCCACTAACGATATCGCGGTTTCGCGAGCCAGTCGGAGGTGTACCAACAGTTTCGCTGGCAGAGCGAGTACAAATGTAAATAATAAACCGCCGAATCTTATTGCATGATGGTAAGTGTTTTTAGTGTCGCATACATACATTTTTTAGATGGTCCGGAGAGG
>NQII01011054.1:0-18434 GCA_002778355.1 Clitarchus hookeri
TGCTCGACAACACAGCTATTAGGAATTCCGAGAATATGGAGATTCCTTAACGACAGGAAGGGCTCGCAAAAGGAGTGTGGATTGGAAAGGAGTGCAATATCGAACACAGAGGTAAACAACTATACTCTTCTCAACCGACGGCGGAGGAATAGCCTGAAAGCAGAATTTTAGCAGGGCTTCAGAAAAGTTGGAATTTACCAGGAATGTATTTTAGCTTACTGTTATTTTACTCGTAATTTTCAGACGTATGTTACACCATTAGGTGTATTGTAATAGTTATGTAAGAGAAGGCCAGAAGCCTAAACTTGCCAATTTCAAATATACCAAAAAAAAATTATAACTTCATAAATAATCTGTCACCTGACTTTAATCGTGAGGTACAAAACGATACACTTTAAGGTTGTGATGAAAAATTTCTTAACTTAGCAGTTCCGATAAATTAATGATCTGCTTGGTGCCAACTCAACAAAATACGATCTTCGTCAGAAATTTTTGTAACAAGTTCCTGTTCACCTTGTCTCAAATTCAGTCCTCCGGACACCCCACCACCCCCTACCCACGTCAAAAAAAAAAACCTTTTCCTCCCTCCTTTTCCAAGCATTCCACAGAGTGCAGTGGCGTTTCTTTCAAAGTACAGCCGGCATTGCGAATAGTGCCCCAGGCCGTCAGTGACGCGAGCGTCGTTCCGTTGGCAGCTCTGAGAAGACTCGACCGGAAGGGGAGGCGGGGTGGAGGGGTGGCAGCACCACTAACCCTTTAGCTCCCTCTCCTCCGCACTTAATCCGCTCTGCGACAGACCGCGCACGCACTCGCAGACCGATATGTGCAGCCAGACACTTTTCCAACAGCTAGTGGTTTCTCCCACCAGCTAGGGGTGAGCAAACACAAAACACCCGCGACTATTATGCTGTGCTTCCTTGACGTACACGAGTCTGCCGCTAAACTATCACAAAGCCCCCGTCGCACCATCAAATGTTCTCCTTCAAACGTACACACCACACAGAAAGTTTGGGATGTTGTGAGATAAGGCAGTCTGGGTGGTAGGTAGTACTTGTGTGATCAACGGAGAGTGCGCCAACGCATTGAAAATGCCTGGGACAAGCTGAAAACAGCAGTTTATAATCGTCCACTACCTCCAGAAACACTTCCAGATCTCATAAGAGCTGCCCAGATGGAATGGGACTTCTTCCGGAAGATGACACCAACACATTGATTAGAAGCATACCACGGCGTGTTAGGGACCTGCACAATGCACTTGGAGGCCATACACAGTACTAAGCTGAAGTGGGGAGAAAGAAATCCTCTCTAGTCAGAGGCAACTTTAAGTTAAGTTTTTTTGTTCTTTCGTGTTTATTTGTCTCTGATATTAGGAAAATGTTTTTATTGTTAGAATCACTTTGAATTTCACGTTTTATTTCAGTACCGTTGGTACCTTCTAATTGCTATGCTTTCTATTATTTATTTATTTGTTAATTTCGACTTTATTTATACTGGCGAAGGTAAGGCTTCAATGCCTTATCTTACACTTAACCATGTATAACATAATTTGCACATACGTAAACATAAAAAACAAGAACTAAAAATACTTAAATTAACCAGAGGCGAAATAGAAATATGATAACTCAAATAGATTAAACTCTAAAAATGAAATGCGGTTTCTAAATAATGTATGTTCATATCTTGAGCAGGACTAGAGACAAGGGAATGTTTAAAGAAATAAAAATTACAATAGCACAATAACATGGATCTACAATAGCACAGTAATATGTATCGTAATCCCCATTACCAATCATATATATAAATGTGCAGAATCTACAAAGTACCTGAGAGGAAAACAAGAGATTGAATCTCAACACATTAAAATAAACAAACAGATCTACAACAAGTACTTGCAGATAAATAAAAATTGAATGCAGCAATTCCTTGGAATAAATTGATGAATTTACACCAACAAATTACACATTGATTAAAGTGAATGTATAAATCAATAGGTGTATCCAGGGTAAACAAATAATTAAAAAGGAAAAAGTAAACAAGTTAAAAATACCACGAATTAATGATGCGTGTGCATGCGTGTGAGTGTGTGTGTGAAATCATCGGCGCATATGCTTAATGTAATTGGCAGCACTGCTCCTAAAAGTAGTTAGTGTTGTTGAGTTTCTTACCTCTACGGGTAAATTATTCCACGCTCGTGCGACAGACCGTGGAAGAATTTTCATATACCTGGGTTTTGTGAGCTGGAATATTTAAGCGATGTGTATTTTTAGCACGCGTGTTAATAGTGTGATCATCCTCCCAAGGTTTTCAGCCGAGTACGTAAGTATTCTGGCGTTGTAATATACAAGGATAGTATTTTGTATGCTAGTGTGAGACTGTGGAGCTGACGTCATTCGTCTAGACGTAACCAATTAAGTTTATCAAAGTAAGGAGACAAGTGGTGATTTTAGTTTGAACAAAAATCGAAAACAAGAATTTTACTTTCGTTGAATTTTTGCTGCCAAATTTTGCGTGTTGTTTCCATAAACCATGTTGTAATAATAAAAAATAGGGAATATGAGCGATTGTACCGATGTTAATTTGGCTTTACGTGGTAGAAAATTCTATAGCCTATAAAGTTTATGTATTACAGTGTATGACCTCCGACAAGCAGTGTTTGTGCGACCCGACCACGAGAGTGTCTCATTGAAAACAACGCCTAGTAGCGTTTTAACCTCTTTGAACAGACTAATAATCTCACCGGCTAGCACAATATCAGGGAAAGTCAATCTATAAAATTCGTTTAAAATTCTACGAGAACCGATTAATAAACATTGTGTCTTCGCAGGAATCAATGTTATTTTATTTCTGCTGCACCAAAGGTGTACCGATTCAAGATCATTATTTATGGCCTTAATTAATGAGCTGATTAATTTCGGAGAAGCAGATGAATACAACTGGAGATCATCCGCGAATAAATGATGACCATTTTTTAGCACTGATGATATGTCATTAATGAATAAGAAAAAAATAAGAACACTGCCCTGAGGAACGCTTAAGTTCATAGGTTACCAGGTGGACGTTTTACCAACAATGACAACACATTGATGACGACCTTGAAGATACGAAGTCATCCATTGTACTACATTATCTGAGAAATAAAAATATAGTTTAAGTTTTTGCACGATATCACAATTTACCATATTGAAAACTTTATTGAAATCTAATAAAATCATTAGAGTCATCTGACTTCTATCTATAGCCATTCTGACAGAGTCTGCGATATCTCTGAGAGCAGTGCAGCTACTATGTCCTGTACGGAAGCTGAATTGGTAACTCTCAAATAACTTGTTGTCGTCCACATATTTATACACTTGTTGATATACTAGGAAATCTAATGCTTTCGAAAATGCTGGTAAAATACTAATGGGCCGGAAATCGTCTAACACAGTCGCAGTGGTGCACTTAGCAAGTGAGTAGAAGAAGGATAATGCCGGTGTTGGGACATCGGCGTTTGGTGTCGGAGCTCGGAGCTGTTCATGCTCTGTCATTCCGGTCCTCCAGTGGCCATTTCTCCCTAAAAATTGAGTAAATTTCCATTAAAATTTCCCTTTTTCCTCTCGAAATTTCCTTTTTTCCCTAGAAAAGCCTTGTTTTTCCCTCAAAAAAGCACCGTGACTCCCGCTTGCAAAAAACAAGCCGCAGAAAGGCAATTTTAAGCCAATTCGGGGTGATTTAGGAGGCTCCCTTCTCGAGAGCAAAGCACTGGCAGACATATTGGTTTTATAGACGTAGGGTATGCTAAATTAATACAAAAGGTCCAGGGTCCGTAGTCAGGCCTAACCATCAGCCATCTTGGTTATATCAGCCATCTTAGCCGCCATATTGAATGCAGATGACCTTGACCTTTATCCTGTGAACTTAAATAACCTTGAACCCAAACATTTATTAAAAAATCCTATAAAAATATAAATAAACCCTAAATATATATAAAAAATTATAAAAACAATTTTTAAAAAAATTATTAAATTTAAATGTTTTAATGTTTGGGCTTAGAGGTGACAAGGGACTGGAACCGACCAGCCACCATGTGATGTCATCCAACTACCATCAACCGAAAAAACTTAAAAACCCAACAACAACACAACGATGATGACACAGACGAATATACCAACTATTGGCGTTCTAAACAGTTGAACGTCGCGGTGTTCCGAATAAATCTTAAAAAATGCAAAATATAAATTACGAAAAACTAAACACAAAATGAAGAACACGGCCCGAGTGACGCACAGGGGGCATTTCCACTGTACGTCTCTCCCAGCTCGGCAGAGACTGCAGTGCAGGCGTGTATCCTAGTCTGTATGCGACATACTGTAGATCACGAGGTGCAAGTATCTGCAGGCGTTACAGATGTTTGTAGATCACGAGGTGCAAGTATCTGCAGGCGTTACAGATGTTGTTAGATCACGAGGTGCAAGTATCTGCAGGCGTTACAGATGTTGTTAGATCACGAGGTGCAAGTATCTGCAGGCGTTACAGATGTTGTTATATCACGAGGTGCAAGTATCTGCAGGCGTTACAGATGTTTTTTTTAGTCAGTGACTACAGATCGTGCAAAACCGAGGTCCGAAGGTGTTTTTAAACTAGTCGCCGTGAGCACCTTTGACAGCCCATTTCGTTTATAGTCTATTCGCGATTTCTTCACACTTTTTTAATAAAACATTTATAAAATCACCCTATTTATGAAGTGTTTGGTTCTTTCTTACATATGCCACGCATTACAATCGTTTTATACGTGTGTTAATATAAACTACCTTGTTCTTATTTAAATCTAACAAAACCCAGGTATATGCAAACTCTTTCGTCTCTGTCACACGTCTCTGTCGCACGAGCGTGGAATAATTTACCCGTAGAGGTAAGGAAATCGACAACACTAACTACTTTTAAGAACAGTACTGCCAAGTACATTAGGAATATGCGCCGATGATACCACACACATACGCATCATTATTCCATAGTATTTTAATTTGTTTAGCTTTTTTCCCCTTAACTATTTGTACGGCCTAGCAACACCTGTTTATGTATACATTCACTTTAAACAATGTGTAATTTGTTGCTGTTGATTCGTAAATTTATTTCAAGGAGATGCTGCATTCAATTTTCATTGTCTGTAAGTGGTTATAATAGATCTGTTTATTTATTTTATTGCGTTGAGATTGAACTTCTTGTTTTCCTCTCAGTCACATTGTAGGTTCTTCATATTTATATTTTTTATTGGTATAGATACACATTACTGTGCTTTTGTAGATCCATATTATTGTGCTATTGTTTATTTCTTTAAACATTCCATTGTCTCTAGTCCTACTCAAGATATTTACATAATTGGAAACCACAAAAAATTTTTTAGAGGTTAATTTATTTGAGCTATCATTTTTCTGATTCGCCTCTTGTTTATTTAAGTATTTTACGTATATTTCTTTTTTGCTCATTATGTTTACGCATGTGTACATTATGTTGTACCTGGTTAAGTGTAAGAGAAGGCATTGGAGCCTTAGCTGCGCCAGTATAAATAAAGTCGAAATAAATAAAAATAAATAAATAAATTGTTATATTTAATTTATAATCAATATTTATAAAAGTTAGGTTGTTAACGCCTAGTGAGAAATAGTTATTATGCAAAATAATACTACAATGAGTGCGCAAGAATCCCGTGCGTTGTCCCTTTGGTGTAATTTTCTGTTCTTGGCTAAACTTTGTTTACATGAGGCGGAGGAATCTCCTGAAAGTAGATTCTTAGCAGGGCTTCAGAAAAGTTGTTAGTAACCGTGAATAGCCTATATCGTATCGACAAACACGTGAACTTCCGTAGCATGTAAGAATAAACATGGCCATATGATTGTATTTTCAAACAAAATGTTTACATTCCACTACCCTAGAATGTATACTCTATTGTATTTGTTTAATAAATACACTGTTTACTAGTGCTATCATAATCATAAAATACATGCACAATCATTTCACTCTGTATGAGTTTCCGTATATTCGTTTACATTTATTATTTTTACACTAAAACAATTAATACAGTTCGTCTGTTTTCCACTCTTCTTAACACAAAAACATATATATGTTGGTTACAATGTAGTTATGAGCAATTAGGAGGAAATTCCAATGACTTACTCGTGGTTATAGTTTCCTACATTCGTGAACAAACACATCACTACGAACATGGGTTGAAATACATTACCTCCCGTCTTAAACTACAGAAATTGTGTAAATGTATAGACGATATAGCTTTTAGCCCATCAAACAACATACAATGTATCGCTTTTATAGATGCCAATTGTTATTTCATTCCAGTTCAATGTTACGAACACTAAATTTCCACGGTATTCATTACAATAGTGAAAATATTTTCTAAGTATATGTGGGTTGTAATGTCACTCATCGTCAAAGTCCTGTGTTTATTGATTTTAACATCATTCTTCTCGACAATAATTGGAAAAACTCGCGCTTCTCTGTTCTCTTGATTAATTACGAATAGACACGGAAACAGCTTTATTTCCACTTAATTAAAGAGATTTTAAATAATATCGAGACAGCTTTTGTATTCGGTGTAAGAAGAATAAATTGGAGTACTAAAAATGTTAATTTTTATTTCTTATTCAGGTTTCCTGAAGGCCCCAGGAGCCTTGTTACCACATACCGCAAGTTTTAGCTGGACCTTCGCAAGTGTACTACATTTTACTGAATATGTTTCATTTATAGTTACTAAAATAATATACACCGGAGAGCCAAAAAAACTGGCATAGGCGCGCGTATGCAAATAACAGAGATATGGAACCAATCAGAGTAACGCGATGCTGTCGACAGAACCTATATAAGACAACAAGCGTCTGGCAAAGTTTCTAGATAGGTTACTGCTGCTACAATGGCAGGTTATCAAGATTGAAGTGAGTTTGAACGTGGTGTTATAGTCGGCGCACGAGAGAAGGGACATTGCATCTCCGAGGTAGCGATACAATTTGGATTTTCGCGTACGACCATTTCACGAGTGTACCGTGAATATCGGGAATCCGGTAAAACATCAAATCTTCGACATCGCTGCGGCCGGAAAAATATCGTCAACGAATGGAACAAATGACGACTGACGAGAATCATTAAACGTGACAGACTTGCAACCCTTTCTTAAATTGGCGCATATTTCAATGCTGGAGCATCAACAAGTGCCAGCGTGCGAACTATTCAATGGACCATCATCATTGATATGGGCTTTCGGAGCTGAAGGCCCACTAGTGTACCGTTGTTGACTGCACTACACAAAGCTTTACGCCTCGCCTGGGCCCGCCAACACCGTCATTGAACTGTTGATGACTGGAATCACGTTGCTTGGTCTGACTAGTCTCGTTTCCAATTGTGTCGGGTGGATGGACGTGTACGGGTATGGAGACATCCTCATGAATCCATTGACCCTACATGTCAACAGGGGACTCTTCAAGCTGATGGAGGCTCTGTCATGGTATGGGGCGTGTGCAGTTGGCGTGAAATGGGACCCCTGATACGTCTATATACGACTCTGACAGGTGAGAGATACATAAGCATCCTGCCCGATCACCTGCACCCATTCATGTCCATTATGCATTCCGACGGGCGTGGACAATTCCAGCATTACAATGCGACACCCCACACGTCAAGAGTTGCTACCGAGTGGAACCAGGAACACTCTTCTGACTTTAGACACTTCCATTGGCCACCTAAATCACCAGACATGAACATTATTGAGCATATCTGAGATGCTTTGCAACGTGCTTTTCAGAAGAGATCTCCACCACCTCGCACTCCTATGGATTTGTGGACTGTCCTACAGGATTCATGGTGTGAATTTCCTACTGCAAACTTTCAGACATTAGTCGAGTTCATGCCACGTCGTCTTGTGGCACTTCTGCGTGCTCGCGGGGGCCCTACACGATATTAGGCAGGCGTGCCAGTTTTTGTGGCTCTTCAGTGTACATGTATTATAAAGGTTGCAACGTCACAAGGTTCTGAAATACTTAATGTAATATACTAAAAATTATCGACAAATAATACTCCTAAAACTTGATGGAACATGTTTACGCGCACGTGTATGTTGGATAAGTTCTTTACCTTAGCTTAGTTACAGCTCTGAAGCTCTCCCGAATATATTCAATTTTGACTATATACTTTCAAGTTTATTTGTAACACTCAGTATAAATTTTGCAAACTTCCGCCCACGTAAATAATCGCTACAATGTTTAATATTGGAATTTCCGCCTAAGCTTTTTTTTATGGAAAAAATTAACTTAAATTTCGCGTACAAAAATTCCAGTGCTTTCACCAACACACCCGTAACTTCAAAACTGATGACAAGCTATAGCATAAAATTGTGTTTACAGATAAGTAAAGTAATATATTTCATACTAGGTTCTCTGAGTTACTGGTAGCCTAGGAATTTGCCTTTCCCCACAGCTGTTCGTGCACAATTAAGAGCTAAAACGTGCCTGATAATGTAGTGTGTTAATAATATATAAGAATTTTCACGTTAGGTATCAATCAATTTAATGATGTTATTGTTCAAAACCATTGACATAGTGACATAGTAAACAAGATGCTGGGTTACCCTCGCCAAATTCGTTTGCACGTGGACACAGCAATTGAAAAGAAGTTGCCATACTGAAGAACAATTCGGGGGCCGGTAGGACGTTAGTAGTCCACAGCAATGGCATGCAGATGTGGCGGAACATCGCCCGAAGCGCGGATGTGGGAATTCCACGCCCTTCTTGGCAACAACCGCGCTGAGCGGGTGATGCTTCCGCTGTCACTCCCTTCCCACGCTGAGCAAGGGGTTCCTGCGTCAGCATCTTTCAAATGCATTCTACACGCACTGCTACCTGGTCCTCGCAACACAGCAAGCAGGCTTTCCCTCGGCCTTCTGTGCAGCCCACCCGCGACGTCAGGAGTGACGTCGTGTCCGCCGGAGACGGGGGATCCCCGAGAAAACCCGAATATCACACTTTCTTGTATTTTCTGCACACGCGCCGTGACTCATCCTGGCGGGGGCAGGCGACGTTATAACTAGCGCAAATTAAGAGCGCATTTACGTTTCATTAACTCCAGGTTGAGCTACTCCGCCTAGCGCCGGAGACAACGCCAGGTCTCCTGAACAGGAATGACAAGCCGACCGCTGGATTTTATATGCAACAGTTATTCACACATTTGTTACTCATTCATCTATGATTCGGCGGCCTTTTAATTATCCTGTATCATTTTTCTCATGGCTTTAGACTGTCGAATTTGTGGTATTCTGCTTGATATATTAAGATATAGTATATATTTACATAATGTAATTGAATAATTGTTTGTATGTACCTACTGCAAGAAATATGGTCGTGTAAGAAAATGCGGAAATTCTTAACTTCACTGAAGAAAAAAAAAACTAAAATAAATAATGTGTTGCTAAGAATGACCCTGTTTTGTTATGACAATATGTTGATAGGCGTTGGGAAGTAGTGAAGAAGCTAAATATGCAGAAGTATTATCGAAAGTCTAGTAAACTTGTGCTCTTACAGGCGCGATATTGAGATTTAACGAATGTTAGTATTCGCCCTTGCACTGAAAAAAATGTTTGTTTCAGCCAAAAAAAAATGTTTTTTTTTGTATAAGAGTAGTAAAATATTTTGTTGTTGAAACAAATTTATTTTGTTAATCTTATTTGGTTGCCCCAAACAAGGATTTACTCGGTGCAACTAAGGGTTTGCTGGGCTATGGGTACATTAAACAGTTGGGGTTGACATAAAAAATATTGGAAGTCCCGCAGAGATTCAAACCTAGTTCGCTTGCACCCGACTGCTATGCCCTAAGTAGCCCAAGCTAACCTAACTACTTATAAAGTTCGCAGTATTTTTAAATTTATATAGTTCAAATACTGGACAACGTTCGCGAATAAATTTTCAAAGTATCACAGCTTTACTTTTTAGTATAATGTCAAAATTGTTTTATTGGGTTATTTATACGATTATTAAACACCAATAAATGTACTAACAAACACTGTTTCTCTCCTAATTTTCACAAAAAAAATACAAACAAACTCTCGAGCTGTATTTTCGAACTAAGGCAATGAAATGTACAGTTGAACCAATTAAATATTTTGTTGGCAGTCTAATTTCATTTGGTTCAACATAAGGGTTTTGTTGAGTCAAGCGTGTGTTTTGTTAGATGAACAAAATTAACTTTGTTGCTTTTCAAATTTGTTTACTCAACCAAATATTTTGTTAAGGGAACAAAATATATTTTTGATGCTATACAAACAAGTATTGTTTTTACTGAAACAAACCTTTTCTCAGTGTATAAGAATTTTTTAAGTTTTTAAGTTTTCTGCTGGCTAGTGACTGTTTAGCAGTAGTTTTAAAATGAAAGGCAGCCATCGACACTTAGTAAAGTCAGTTATCTAACGGACGTGTTTAAGCTGACCGTCCATACAGACAGCTGTCGGATGAGAGATGTGCTTCGGCCCAAGTGCGTGCACAGCAGTGTGTGTGCAATGTGAATCACAGGACCATCGCCGAGCCGGAGGTAGTGCGGTGCATGCTTTGCCTTGTTCTGCGACCACATATTTGCTTCGCATCCTTAATGTGTTGCGATGTCAGACTCACCGCCCGTCTCCACACTCGGGCGCAATAAGGAGCAATTATTACAGTTGTGTGAAGTGACATGGTGCTCCGCAATTGTATGTGGCTGTGGGAATTATCACGCGGGCTGATGGCCTACTTCGGTAATTAATGGGCTTTATGACCAAAATGAACTTCGGCCGCTTATATTTTTGTGTCTCCTCAGGGTCATAGTCCCCGAGGCTACATGTTTTCGGATTTGCACTGTTGGCACAATCAGAGTAAAACTGTTGCGCTAATTTTACAAAGTGCTCATCCAGTTTTTCAATGTATGATTCGCGGTGCAGAAAAGTGTGGAGATGCCGCGAATAGACTATATATAACTGGGGCCATCGCCAGACACCTGACACGTCTGGGGAATCCACCACGGGGTGTTGTCTTGATTGAGGAGGGAGGAGAGGGTCTACTGTGGGGTGCCCTCCCGTCCGTCTACCTGCCCGTTGCCCTGTGTTGCTCCCCCTCCCCCTTCCCACTCACCCACATTACACTACGCTCCCGAGCAATTTATGGCCCCCCACACTTTATCTGGTATCACGCCACCGTTCGCTGCTACATTTACGACCCGCGTAGGTTAACTAATGTTTAGATTTCCGTCTACCTGGTGATCGAACTGCGTTACACAGTGTTTGATATACATGTTTTCCCACGAAACTATTACACCAGAGTCGTGATCGTACTTTGCATTCCCAACTTTTCAGTTTTCACTTTACCGACGCTTCGATCAAAAAATCGTGTTAAGGTAATATTAATTTTATGTACGGAGGGATAATACAAATATGGGCGAGAAAATATATGCTAAGCTCAGCTTTCAAAAGTTCTCGGTTTGTCTCACCAGATGAGCCTCTTGCTTGAACTATCACGGGCAGTGAAAATGCTCAGCTTACAAGAAATCAGCCGTGGTACAGTTTACTGTGATAAATCACCTGGTGCGTCAATTCGTAACACCCACCATATCGTAATGACGCGTCCTGTTATTATGTTACCCGATCGTTTGGAAACCTAATTACAATACCGTATCAGAATGAACGAGCCATGGAGTAGGACACCCCACGTGATAGTCTCGCCGCCTTAACAATTTATTTTAGGAAGATTATGAACTATATTTGAAATTGCTTCTACCAGCGAGTCCACGCGCTTAGTTACGTCCACGAGTACATTTTGTTCAACGCCAAAACACATTTCGTTTACCTAGGAGAACATGTGATAGAGGTGAGAACACTCTATTTAAAAGTAATTTAAAAAGGAACAAAATGATACACAGTTTCAGGAAATTCACATTTTAAGCTATTTCAATAACAACAATGTTTGACTCATACTAATAATTAGGCTCGAACCGTCACAGGCCCGGTATGTCTCTGTTACTTTGGATGATAGACCCGGAAGTAAATACTAGGCCTAATTTTTTCTCTCAACACTTTGTTATTGCTAAATAAAACATTTACTTAACAAAACGTTAACCTGTGGCTATCATTTTGTAAAACAGATAATTTTTAGTACGAAACGTAGCTTCTGTTCATCAATACCCGTGTTTTTTGTAACAGTTATAGAGTAATTTCAAAGACATTGTCTTTAAAGAAATACCACTGTTTACAGGAGTAGTAATTTTTAATTATCATTCTTCTTCAATTATTTTCTTTCCATGCAAGAAACCAAAACTTTTGTGTATGCGGTAATAATTACATTATTGAACCCACGTTCCTACAAGACATTTCGTAATGCAGCTGTTATTTGAAAGCTCTTTAACTTTTTTGTGGTACAGCTATATATACATATTATTCATCGTTTCACAAATTGCTACTTTTACTATACTTTGAATATCATTCGGGATTTCGTGTTTTTCGTTTGTGACTTTGTTCCTAGTTTGTGACTTCCGCTAAATACGATATTAAAACAACTCGTTAGAAACAAAAATGCTTCTTCGGCGAACGTCTAAATTAATGCGACGGAAGGAATGTCATATGACTCGTATCGTTGGGCGTTTAAACTGTTATATCGTAATCTGTTTAAAAATGTTGTAAAAGCCATTTACCAATCGTAATACTTGGTACGTAGAGTATTGGTAAAATAACAGTTTTAAGAAAGCAATTGAAAGAAAACGTGCATGATGCCCAATTGCATTTTCGCATGTGGGAATCGTGCTGGTCAATGCCGTTGGTCGGCGGGTTTTCTCGGGGATCTCCTGTTTCCCTCACCCCTTCATTCCGAGGATGCTCCACACTCACCTCGCTTCACCCTCGTCGGCTCTCAAGACCTCGATGTTACGAGCCGTCCAAATCTCTTCACTCACTCTTCCCTCAACCAATTGCATATAATCCATTAACTGTTACTTAACACTTCTTTGAAGCCCTACTAAAGTTATACTCCCAGTATATTCCTCCGCCTCATTTAAACAAAGCTCAACCAAGTCTAGGGAATTACACCAAAAATACAGCGCACAGCATTTGTAATACAATTTTGCATAAGAATTATTTCTTACTAAACATTACCAACACGTCTTATTTCTCCCTGTTTTTTTTATTTAGATTATAAATTAAATATTATAATTTATAAAAAAAATATAAGTTAAAAGTCTATTTGGTTAACAATAAGGTAATTTTATATTACGACAGGTATGAATTGTTCGTAATAAATGACATATATAGGCAACAGCCAAACACATAATACATGCGGTGATTTTTCAAAGGTTCGATTCACAAAGTATGAAGAAACCGCGAATAGACTATAATTAAAAATTGTAATACCTAAGTTTGTATATGAAATGTAACTGTTATGCACAGACGCGAAAGTCACCTACTGTGGATACTNTTACACCAAAAATACAGCGCACAGCATTTGTAATACAATTTTGCATAAGAATTATTTCTTACTAAACATTACCAACACGTCTTATTTCTCCCTGTTTTTTTTATTTAGATTATAAATTAAATATTATAATTTATAAAAAAAATATAAGTTAAAAGTCTATTTGGTTAACAATAAGGTAATTTTATATTACGACAGGTATGAATTGTTCGTAATAAATGACATATATAGGCAACAGCCAAACACATAATACATGCGGTGATTTTTCAAAGGTTCGATTCACAAAGTATGAAGAAACCGCGAATAGACTATAATTAAAAATTGTAATACCTAAGTTTGTATATGAAATGTAACTGTTATGCACAGACGCGAAAGTCACCTACTGTGGATACTCAGAAATTGTTTACTCATACTAGGAGTTAGACTCGACCCGTAACTGGTCCGGTTTGGTCGCCATGTAACTGAGCTTGCAAGCTCAAGTAGCGAGGGAGCGATACGAGCGACGCCCCTAGCGCCTCATCGCTCTTACGGCCTACGCGCAAGGCGTGCAGTGTTTCCGTCGTGTTGTCGTACTGTGCAAATTATAACTGTAACTGCCTGGGCTCGAGAACAATGCCGACTGTAATTTAACGAAAACATTTCGATTTCCGAGTTACGAAAACAAAGCCGAACTGGTCTTGTACATTCTGGCAGCGCCAGTCCAGGCCGATGGCGCCGCCATCGACAGTGTTGCCACAGTGTGGCGAGAAATTTAAACTAGTTCAAACGGACCCATGGCCCAAACATTCCCGCCCGCCTTGAAGGGTCCATACTTCAACACTAATCATTCCCGTTGATAGACTCAATATGACAATAGAGGAGAATCACTCGGAATCGTACACAGAAAATTCACAAGGCAGAATGAAAAGAAGCAGGTGGTTTCCAGCTTATATCAGATTTTTGGAACTATTTTTCTCCGCGGACAATCAGTACAGAGTTCAAGTCGCGCAACGATCAATTGGGAAGCACGGTAGGAGCCTGCTGTAGTTTTAGACACTTTTCGAGCAAAGTGCAAATATGGTTAACCAAAGAAGTGATTAAACATATACCGAGGGACCTGGATATATATTTTTTTTTTAAAGCGAGATTATTATATAAAATATATATACCATTCAGCTTTGCAGGTAGGACTACATAATTTTATTTTAAAATACCGGGAATTTATTTTAACTTCCAACCCACACACACCACAATCATCACCACACACTACATCAGCACCACACACCACAATCGGCACCACACACCACAATCAGCACCACACACCACAATCAGCACCACACACCACAATTTGCACCACACACCACACTCAGCATCACACATCACAAATAGCACCACAATCAATCTACACACCAAACCACACAGCAATACACATGCCAATCCGTACACCAATCAACACATCAATCCACAGTGCCCGCTGGATAAACAGTGTTCTGTAGTTAGCTGCCCTATGCGGCGTGGAGATCGTGCTACAAAACACGGGAGCAAAGTCCACATGCAAACACTTCACGGTTACCAAACACCATGAAGGTCTGGACGTGAGAAAATGACATGAAAGCACATAAGCTTACACAGGTACCTTGACACCACGCAGGTGTGGACCTGTTAGGACGCTAACACTGCCCGTTCCAAGTCGTGGAGCTATGCACTTGGTAAAACATGTACATGGTAAGTTTGAGGGCGAGCGGAATGGCGTGAAAAGCATGGCATGGTTACCTCCTTTTTTTCCATAAAACAGTAAGAAAAATACAAAACGGGAATGCACAATCGACTTATAGTAAAAATATCTTTTTATTAAAAATTTGTTTTCATAGACAAAGTTTAAAGTGTGATTGGGTTCTAGCCTACTGTAAATTTGACTTCGCTTAAAAATTATAAGTATAAAAAATCGTAAGAATTCAAAATTGTCTAATTATTTGAATCATTACGTACCCTATTTATACCTTCTCATAAATTGCAAATTACATTTCATCCTTAAATTCATAAATAAATATACACACTGGCTTGTAGAGCGATCGGCAACACCTGCGAACTCTAGTAGCAATAAACAACAACATAGCCGACACCAGTGCCCATAGCAGGCGGTGGGGGAACTACAGCAGATGGTATCCAAGATGGCGGACGAAGAAGGTGTAAGAGAGAAAATAGGTGGTAGATAGAAGAAAGAGAGGCAAGATGATATGACAGAGTATGAAGTAGCAAGATGGAATGATAGAGCATGAAGTGTAAAATTCTATAAATAAGATGACTGAAAGGGTCTTGAGTCGTGAGTCATGAGTGTTAAGTCAAGGATTTTGAGTCAAGGGTTCTAAGTCAAGGTTCTTGAGCCTTGAGTCTTGGGTCTTAAGTTTTGGATCTTGGGTATTGGGTCTTGCGTCTTGCGTCTCGAGTCTTGCGTCTTGGATATTGGGTCAAGTGTCTTGCGTCTTGTCTTGGGTCTTGGATCAAGGATCTTGAGTCTTGGGTCAAGGGTCTTGAGTCTTGAGTCAAGGGTCTTGAGTTTAGAGTCTTGAGTTAAGTGTATTTGAGACTTAAGTCTGAATTCAAAGGTCTTTGAGTCTTGAGTCTTAGGTCTTGGGTCTTGGATCTTGGGTTTTGGGTATTGGATCTTGGGTTTTGGGTCTTGAGTCAAGTTACAAGTGTTTTTGGAATTTGTTTTTTATTTAAAAAAATTTTGGAATTTTTGGGTAGTATTTTGTGTTCAAATTCCTTCAAGATCACGTAAATTGGGTCAAGGTAATGGGTCAAGATCAAGCTCATCGGTATCTAAAATGACTGACGAGATGGACACCGGCTGACCTAGCGAGGGTCGGTCGTGTCGGGAGCTTAGTAGATCCACTTGCCATCGAACCCGGACTTCCTGCATGTACATCTTTAAATCATTTTTTTCAATAATTTTTTTTTTTTACATTTTTTAAATTTTTGTTAAATTTCTATAATACTTTGGGATTTTATAATTTTTCAGCATTTTTATTATTTCAAGGTTATTCAAGGTCATGGACACGGGGTCTAGGTCAAAGTCTTGGGTCAAGGTCACCTGTATCCAAGATGACGGTTGGATGACGTCATAACATGACGGCCGGCTCCTTGCTCATCCCGGATCCCGTTGCGCCAGAACGCAGATAATTATTGTACTATCATTTATTAGAAAAGTTTGCTACTATCATTAATTAGAAAAGTTTGCTTATAGTTAATATTTAAAAGCATTTCCATTCTGGATGATTCAGAAAGCACATTTTGCAATAAAGCTTTCTGCGAGTAGGGCAATTGTAATTATTATTATAGCTGCACGTAAAAATAATTGGCAATAATAAAAAAAAAAATTGTTTTTGATTAATTTATTTTGTGTACGTTTTTTATTGAGAAAATAATAACACTTTAGCGAAATATGTTTACAGTGTTACAAATTAAACCTATTCTTTTTTTCGTTTGCAATGAAAATTATAGATTTCTGACCATTTTGGTAGTATGCACTACTTTTAATGAACTCTGCCTGTTGCACAATTTACACTCAGTATTTTTTGTAACATTATTTTGTTATTTTTGAAAGTACTGTAGCATATGTAGTGTTATTATTTATAGAGTGCTAAATTACGATTGAGTAGATATAAAAAACTCAGACATATTATTATTATGTATTTTTATAACACTAACATGTACCAGAACACGGCGTTTTACACTAAATGTTACATATATTGACTAATAGTTAGTAATTAAAAATTTATTTTAAGCTAGTAATGAAATGTGGATGCTCGTTTCACTGCAGGATTTTATTGATACAGAGTTAATCTGGACATGTCGGATAAACTATGATCAAAACCAATTCGCGGAAACTCGGAGACTCCACTGATGTCATTATTTTTGCAGCAGGGTATATATGGGCTTCACAGTTCTCTATACACTCGAGACACTGTCGTTTGCTTGTTGTTAGGGACTGGAAAATTTCGCTATTTAATTTTAGGACAAATTAGACTTTATTTACAGTGTACATTTCCGTTATGTCTACACGTGGATCACAGTTTATCAGACATGCCCAGGTGAACTCTGAGTCAATTGAGTCAATAACAAGCCCCCAAGGAAACAAGTATCGAGTCCCATGCCACCAGGTCAAAGGGAAAACTGGATAGAACACTGGGTTAGCAGCCAATTAACAGAAAGCCGAGGCTAAATATACATAGTCTAGTGGAGTCTAGCATACATGTAGTTTAAAACGCGAAATTTTTCCTGCCCATACTCACTGATTGCTGCGATCAAACGATACCTTCTTACAGCACTGTCCAACGCTCACTCGCAATAATGCTTCCCGTTTATGAATGGTTCACAGTTGAACGAGGCGTATCTAACTACAGTCCAATCACAATATTAAGAGAAAAGAACAAATTGTTGACGTCTACCTCGCCATAGAATCAATTCGTCAATTTGCCGTAAATCAGTAGCATAACTAAGGCAGTGTAGGCGATGTAGTTGCGTCCGGGTTCTTATCGAAAAGAATGAATTTAAATGTGTGGGTTAAAAGTGTTACTTACTCACTGCTATATGTTATAGCTGAGCTGGCCGCTACAATATTCTGTACATATATCTTCACATTCTCAGAAGCACGCATTATAATTTACCTGACCATGGACGGTAAAGGGAAGACCCGGGGAGGGGGGGGGTCCTGATGTCAACGTTTGCGCGTCAATGTTCGGCTCGTAGCGACGCCACTTCTGTAAATCAGCAATCTCAGCGCTGGGCAGCAGTTTGATAAGGAGGGCGCGGGCTACAAGGAAGAGCGGAAGTTACCGTGGGAAGACTTCCGGGTGGCGTGTGACGTCACGGGCAGGTGGTGCGGGAGCCAGGGACCCGGGTTCGTCACAAGACGGTCGACCCTGTGCGGGAGTAGGAGGGGCGAGCAGGGGTTGGCCGAGGGGGAAGCAGGCGGCGTGTGGGCGGCCGGGG
>NQII01011055.1:9212-31292 GCA_002778355.1 Clitarchus hookeri
CCAAATCAGTTTATAACAGACTGGTTACGATATAGGGACAATAAAATAAGATTATTTTTGATTTTTACATATTTATTAACATTTATTACTACACAATTATTTATGTTTGTCAGCATCCGTATAAACATCATCTTCAGTCCTAATTCGTTAAATACGAAACCAACTATTCGGGCACTTATGAACTTCGTGCCGCCGGCCGTGCAGTAAGCTTGAAGCAGAAGCGACACCGATGTGCCACTGAAAGTTCCGTAGATGATACACTAGCGGTCCCAGATGGTTCAGCTGTCTCGTCGCGTCGAAAGGAGCAGGAACCATGGATGAAGATATATTCGTGGAAAGAGATGTTGCTCCTGGTGATGAGGTGCCAGGTTTGTCGTTCATACTGGTCGCAGCAGATTTTGGTATTGGAGCCATATTATCTAAATCACTGTCTATCACCCCGCCGACGGAGGCCGCAAGAACTTTTTGTTGCAGATACGGCACCTAAGCATCGATGAGGCCTACAGTTTAACTTTACATGACTTTATATGTCTACAGTAAATATCGTTGTGGTAGAAAAGCGACCCACGTCATAAGCAAATATATTTAATGTGGTTGGGATTGTTCATACACCCACGAAATTTATGGTACCTTGGGGTGTGTTGATGCATAAATACCTTGTCGCAGTAGCTACAGGGATAAGTTTTCTCTTGTGGTCGCGATACAGGCGACGTCCCGAACGCTGCAGGAGATAGGTCAGCCAAAGAACTGGATGGTACAGCCGAAGAAACAGATGCTGCAGTAAGAAATGATGCTCTGAGTTCGTCCGAAGAAGCAGTCGACCCCATTGAAGACGTCTTGACCAAAGAAGTTGATGGTGCTGTCGACAACATGCCTGAAGATGGCGATGGTTTTGCTGTTGCTGCACATGTCCCATCTGAAGAACTCGATGGTACTTCTGCTGCACACATGACCAACGTCTCCATAATATTTATGCCAGGTACCATCACTTTCTGCAACGATCTGCTACTCACCAAGACCTCTACCAAACTAATCTCCATAAAATGAACCCAGCCACCTCTATTTATGTCCATAACATCATGGAAATATTGCGGTGCATCATGGGAGGCGAAGGCATATTCTCTGTTGCACCTGGTGATGAGTTGACGAGTGCAGCATTCGTTCTCGTCGTAGGCATTGACAATATGGAGAGGTAAAGGTACGAAATTATGATACTGTTGTCACTCGGGCGGACGACAGAGGTTGCAGCAAAACCCAGATATAAACTTCTTCCCAGCACTGTGGGCGCCTTAAAGGCATAACTATCGACGATCCTTAGGCTTCTCACATGCCAAGGGCCCTGTGCGTATATACACTTCGGGAAAATCGAACGTAAATTGTGATACCACGAATCGTGGATAATTTTTAATGCCCGTAATCGACATCGATGTTGAGTAGACAGCATCTGCTCGTTCTCAACTGCAAATTATCTACAGAATCGAGGGTCCAGCCAGAGCCTATAATTACCATTTCTTCTTCCTCGCGGCATACCTTTATTATGCTCTCTTCAACACCGGCTTTGATGTCATCGATCTGAGGTAAGTTCAAGGTCTTGTGATTGCTCTTTTTTGTATGCATCTGGTTTACTTTTGCTACATTCCAACCATATATTATATTTCATGGCTCAGTATTTCCCCACCTCCTCCGTAAGTTGGTTTATTAAATTTTATTTCATACATGTCAGAAATGAACAAACATCTTTCGTCGAAGTTATCGGATTTGGAGCTGCATACGTTTTCAAAAGACCCCTGAATGCTGATTCTTTCAGGAAAAATCAATTTACATTCAGAGTATATTTCTTAGGTTGCGATGCCAGGTCGGGGAGAATTGCTACATGTGGCGTCTGATTCACAGGTCGAAGTTGCATTGGGACCAGCCTTTGCTGTGAACAACAAATAGGAAGGATGAACCACAAGGCCTGCATCATAGGATGGTGCACCTCGTTCACACTGTTTCAGATAACTTCTTTTAAACGGTCTGTGTGATTAAACGGTTTAGAGCACTTCTCGCATCGATATAGCTTGCGTAAGGAACTCCTTACACATGCGTCCTTTTCACTCCTTCGTGCTTCATTAACATTTGCGAAAGTATTGTTGTAGTAGCTGCGTGGAACGAATCAACTATCTGCCCACGATTCACAGCTGAAGTCTTCTGCCTCCAGTGTGTGTAGTTACCATCCCAGTACATATCCGATGCAATGTCGGCAGATAAAGCTTAGCAGGCAGTGAAGGCAGACCAGTACAGTTTTCGAGATAATTTTTCAGGTTGCCACTTCGTTGGACAGACTGCGATTTGTATTTTTTTTCACAAGCGAAAGTAACATGCTCCACATTCCGAATAAAGTTGGCCCCCATGTCGGCGAGCATTGCTGCTTTGAGAAAATTTCTTCTCGCAGTTACGACACAGTGTTCCGGAATACGTTCCATCTTGGGTCGAGACGATGGCCCTCTCTTCGCAGCCCGTACATCATCCGATCCATCCAGTAACGATGTAGCTATTGTTGCGAACTAGTTTTTAAGACAGTTGCAGAAATCCCGTTTTCTGGCCAGTGGAGGGGATTTCTGAAACTGCATTCTTTCTGCTCGGCGGTGTTGCAATCCCGCTCGTTTCCTGGTTTAATGTTTGAAGGTGTGATCAGGCAGGCCGTTCAGCTAAGGCCTGATCACACCATAACATCATACATACAAGCCATCGAAATGTAGATACTCATTCAAGTAAATAATCAAAAAAAGGAAATAGTAAAAAACAAAGCATGCTATTTAATATAAAGCGAGAGGCGTAAAATACCATAACAGACAAGATTTCGAAAAGTATGCGAACAATAAATATACATCAACATCAAGAAACAACATTAAAAATGCCGATACAAAGGTTACAAGTTTATAAAAGAAAGTGTTTGGGGGGAAAACCTCCTATTGCTCCATCGAAATAAAATTACACATGGTTATGAAGAATTCCTCCAAATATTCCATCCATGGGAATTTGAGCATTAAAAAAAAAAGTAAGAAATATATTTATTTAATACTAGCTGACCCGACGGACGTTGTCCTGTCCAACTGAAAATTTTAATTTTATTTCACATTCTATCTCAAAATGTGTGTTGTTGAATGATCATGTTTTATGAAAGCGGTTTGAAATATGATTGTATTACAATTACCTTAAAAGTGGGCATGAAATTGTCCCGAATCACATTTGTTGAAGTCATTTGGAACTATTGTAGTTCTGCATTTGTTTCAAGAAACCAATAAGCGCAATGGCTCTGGTGGCGGGACCAACGGCGTCAACTTAATTTTGCCACTTGCGCAACACAATCCAGGGGCTTCATTTTTGTATTTCAATGCCTTACAATGTGAGCACACAACGCTCATCGATCCGATGGCAACGGATTGGTCTGCACTGTAATCAGTTACCGCATTGTAACGGAATGCTGCTCGATGTGTATTCAACTCAACATTTATTTGTCTTCTTACACTATTATTCAAATTCATTCTCACGCGATTGGTTTCACCAAACCTATGATTTCTCATTCGATGCATATCGGCTTCGTTTGCATTTTCTCTTTCATCTTGTGTACTTGTTGAACGTATTTGTGACAATCGATTCCGTTCAATTTAATTTCGTTCTTCGCGTTGCTCTACAGTTCGATTAGATCTAACATTCATTTGGTTAGTAGCATTGCGAGTTCTGCGACTTAAATTGCTCCATCTTATTGGCGGAATTACAGTGTAATTAAATTCTATCAATTTTATTCAATTACAGACAAATAACAATTCAACTAAAAAATACTGAATAGATTGCGATAAACTAAAAACATAACCACAATTCAACTGACAGTAAACAGTTGAAGTTCACCAAAAAAAAAAAAGTTAACTAAAAACATAACCATAATTCAACTGACTAAACAGCTGAAGATCGGAAAAAAAAGTAAGAAGAAGCAAAGAAATTAGAATCAACCATATCATGTCGCATAACGTGAACGTTGAACGACAACCACTCAAAGTTGAGGAAATTTAAATTTTAATGTCGAATGTAAATTAAATATCAAAATTATAATAAGTTTTGCAAAATATTCCGTTTTTTTTTCTGATAACTTTTCCATAACCATAAACAAAAAAAAAAAACGCATATCCATTGTGACGTTCGGTTTTTCCCGAATTCGAAAATATTCCGGAAATTTTTCCAATTTTTCTTTCTATGAAAACCTAATTTGAACTGTTACGGACATTTTAAAACGAAAAATAGGCAAAACGGTCCAGCCGTTTTCAAGTTATGCGCTTACCAACGAACAGCATTTCATTTTTATTTTTAATTAATAGATTAGCACCCAAACGAGTAAAACAAGAATCAGGAAATCAACCGATGTGGAAAAAACCGAAACTATTTAAAAAATATACGAAACTGAGACCGTAACATCGACCCATCCGAATCTTGATTCGTATCATGTTTGGGAAGAAAATCACAGCATTTAAAAATAAAATCATATTAGAAATTTATATAAAAAAAAAAAATACCTGGACTTCTAAATACAGAGAAAAATCGTCATGCCTATCACAATTCACATCACGAGTTCTCCGAATTGTTTTAAGCAGTCCGAGCATTGCTTTCACATTCCACTCATACACATACATACCAACCCGTTATCAGTGAGAATTAAGCTTATCGAATAACTACAGTACATATTCAAGCCTTTACATGTGCCATAATTTTTATATTGTTTGCACCTGCAATTCGTGCAGTATCCTAATAGAATGCGACGAACTATATATGGATAAAGACAAACTGGTGGGGAAAAAGGAACCTGTAATTTCTGTAAAGCAGGTACTCCTTTCAGAAAAATAACACACATGCCTGAATATAATATACCAGTATTAAAATCGATTAAGGCAGCAGCATGGAAGAAAATACAAGTAACCTCCCTATTAATATCGAATGCATATTTTTGAGTCGACGTGACCGATAGGTTTTCCGCATTTTGTTTCCGATCGTCAGTGATATTTCCAAGCGAATAAAGCTACACCAAGGTAAATTTTGTGCTCAGAATTTAATGGGGTAAATTTCATTTTGTTGGAAACACATTCTGTATTTTCAAGTTCTTTAAATTATTGCAAAAATATGTAATAATTTTTTCTCGCAGCAACTCAGTTGGGAGAACACAAGACATATATTCAGGGCTTCGAAGGCAAATGGGCAGAGCCACTTTAGCATGAAGGCAAGTCAAAAGTTTATTTTATGGACAGGATCCGGTGCGGCGGTCAAACCTGTACAGTGTACAACATGAGGCCGGACGTAACCCTACGATGCAGCACCGACAAGGTGCGTCGCTCCAGTCTCTACAGTACCACACGCGTGTCACACTAGCTCTAACTTGACTTTGATTTCCAGCCCGCGTAGGTAGCGCGTGCAGACTAATGTATCATTCTCCAGTATCGCGCGTCTTCGCCCTGCCGGGCAGTCTGCATTGCGGCGCGTCACTCCGCCAATCTAACCACGAAGTTTAAAATCGCCTATCAGGCCGATGGCCCACTAGGTCACCATCTGCCTGGCGGGAAACGATATGGCTAGAAATGTTAAACTGCATACTTAAACGACGCCTTCAAACATCGTGCCAATCACGAGATGGCTTCATCATATTTTACGCGTTACGTCGTGCGTTACCGTGGCAACCAAACGACAAATTCCTCTATTCAAAACGGCCCGCATACAAATATACCTTTTTGACTGAAAACAGAAAGACTGAAATACATATTCTGAGGTTAAAACAACTTGCAGATAATTGTATAAATCAGATCTGGAGTAAATCAAACATATCTGCTACAAATAAGTAATAAATAAAACAAATAAATATTGCGTTAACACATAAACTACAAAATTAATCTGAGATACCTGTGACAGGTAAAAGTAGCGGTTATTTTAGGCTTTACAACGCAGTACACCTCTTGTCAAACAACACACTTAAACTGAAGTATTATAAGCAAGAAATGCGATATTCCTAACAGAAATAGGACGTTTCAAATGTGGTATCATAAATTGTCATTAATAAATGTTAATTAAAACATTGTCAAGAAATTTTCATTCTTTACGAATTTTTGCCTTAATTTATCCTGTAGTAGGATAATACGTTTTCGGTACTTTGTAATTTGCAGTCAATTGACTTGGAAATAATTTAGTGGTGGAATGAGTTCAAAACATTTTAAATTAAATATGCTAAGAAGAATTTTTAAAAAAAATGTTACTTACTACTATAAAAACATTTATTTGAAAAATATTTTCAACTAAGTTATAGAAATATTTCAAATAAAAAATCGCGGATAAAATAAAACTTAGTTCTAGAGTTCCTTAGTTGCAAATATGTGAAGTGAGCTCTGTCTTGTGTCCAAAAAGCCAAAAGTTTCTGCGTATTCAGACTCCGTGCCGTGCTTTCCTTAGCGAAATAACTCTGCAATGGCGTTCGTGCGAAGTAATTTTCCGTTTGGAAGTACCTTTGTCCTCGTGCAGTTNCTTAGCGAAATAACTCTGCAATGGCGTTCGTGCGAAGTAATTTTCCGTTTGGAAGTACCTTTGTCCTCGTGCAGTTCAGGACAGAGGTTGCACCGGGCTCGATCATGTTTCCAGCAGTGGACATCGTGCGCATCTGAGCGCCCGCAGTTATCGTCGCGAGGTGTAACCCTGCACTCGCGAGACGAACAAAGGACGGAAGCCCGCATCGCGGCTCAAGTGGAGGGTTTGTGCTGCAGCACTCTCATCATCCGTGATCCCCCAACACCACCCCCTTCAGTACCTGCACCCTCGAACACGAACCACATTTAAAAAAAAAATTGTCAGCAGCTACAAAAACTATTTGGTTGATGCTTTCAAAGGCGAAGTTTTGCTGTCGGTAGAAAACAGTGTGTGGTGGGTGCCCAATAACTAAGGCCAGTGACTTTTCACGTGAAAATCGGAGCACACAGTAGACTTCAATACTATTAACACACCTCAGCTGTTTTTATAACTCCATTGGCTGCTGGTGCCGTGTCCGTCTTTGACCAAGCCACTCAGGACTAAGTAACTCCGACACTGAGNTGGCTGCTGGTGCCGTGTCCGTCTTTGACCAAGCCACTCAGGACTAAGTAACTCCGACACTGAGCCTTCGTGATTTGTGCGCAAACGGTTAACACGGGCCAGAACATTTTTTAGCCAATCAAAGAAGCTGGACGACCCTANTGATTTGTGCGCAAACGGTTAACACGGGCCAGAACATTTTTTAGCCAATCAAAGAAGCTGGACGACCCTACAGTGTTTCGAACTGTATCCTGTCTCGAAATCTTTTCGCAAAATATCACTGCCCCTAGTTATTGGTTGCCGTGNCTACAGTGTTTCGAACTGTATCCTGTCTCGAAATCTTTTCGCAAAATATCACTGCCCCTAGTTATTGGTTGCCGTGTGTGTATGACGCTACTATCCCATTTCTCTAAACCAATGAGAATTCTGACACTCTTAAGACTGGGCCTTTATATTTGGTTCGCAAAGTGCCAAGCAGGGTCACAAACGCATAAGGACCGGAAAATTTCGCGAATTCATTTTAGGACAAGCTAGACTTCAAACATGCGTACACTCCTTTTATACTTGCGATTTGATCACAGTTTATTAGACACGCCCAGGTGAACTCTGAGCCAATAACAGACCTGCAAGGAGACAAGCACCGAGTTCCGTGCCACCTGGTCTAAGGTAAATTGACCACACACTGGGACAGCGGTTAATGAACAATGAAAAAAAAGGGCCTTTAGTGGAAATTTTAGGTATAGTCGTAATCGTTGTCATTCCTTATGTTTTTGGGTCGCTGAATACGAATCTGAGGTTTGCTGACAGAAATTTTTCCCGGAACATTGTTTTTTTTTTTTTGCAAAAAACTTTGAAATTTTGGCACTTTTTTTTTTAGTTTTCTGCCTATATCTTGGGAACTAGACGTTTTTTTGAAAATACTATTCCATACAAAACTAAATTTGACAAAATTGCCTACATTTTTGTCCAAACCTTTATTTCTACGACAAACCGTTCCGCCGCTATACCGCGCCAAAAAATGGGCAAAATCCCCAAAAATCCCAAAAACGCCATATTTCGACTTTCTATGCCCAATGTCCGTGGTTCCCAAGATATAGGCAGGAAAAAAAAGCAAAAATTGTGAGGTTTTTTGCAAAAAAAAAAAAAAAAAAGTTCCTGGCAAAAAATCTGTCAGAAAACCTCAGATTCGTGTTCAGCGNAATCCCCAAAAATCCCAAAAACGCCATATTTCGACTTTCTATGCCCAATGTCCGTGGTTCCCAAGATATAGGCAGGAAAAAAAAGCCAAAATTGTGAGGTTTTTTGCAAAAAAAAAAAAGTT
This sequence comes from Clitarchus hookeri, assembly GCA_002778355.1. Lineage (NCBI taxonomy): Eukaryota > Metazoa > Arthropoda > Insecta > Phasmatodea > Phasmatidae > Clitarchus > Clitarchus hookeri. The sequence continues at coordinate 17,611 of NQII01011055.1, forward strand.
CCTGGCAAAAAATCTGTCAGAAAACCTCAGATTCGTGTTCAGCGACCCAAAAACATAAGGAATGACAACGATTACGACTATACCTAAACTTTCCCCTATTTTTCCTAATTTTCCTATCCTANCCCAAAAACATAAGGAATGACAACGATTACGACTATACCTAAACTTTCCCCTATTTTTCCTAATTTTCCTATCCTAATAGCACAGTGGCGTCTAGCCTACAGCTCGTTCAACATGCGAAATATTCCTGTCCCTACAATATTCATCATCCAATCATAAAAGGACCAGTACGCTCCAGTGTTTTGGAAGATATGTTGGCTTAAAACCTTTTCGCGATTTTCCATTGTCTCTAGCTGTTATTAAATTTTTAGGGACGGGTGTTTTATCGCGAAAACATCCATGACCACGCTAGGCTTCAATATCCTACGCCCACAACCACAACCTCCTTTGGTTATTGGCCGCGTGTCAACGTGAGAAGACATGGTCCTATTTGACCGGGCCAATCGTATTAAAGTACTCTGATACTGAACGTCCATGATTCGCGGACCGACACTTGAGGCAGGTGACATTTAAAATCATTGGAGTAAAACTGGTCTTGAAATGTTTTCGCAAAAAAACACCTGTCCCTAGGTATTATTTACGCTGCCTCGTATTTATAAATAAAACTAACAGCAAAAATAAATAAATCCATGAATCGGTTGATGAGGGGGGTTTTGGTGGACGTAGCAGGGTCCGTAAAACGCGAAGGTTGCCAGAACTGGCGTCGTAACTGCTCGCGATTCACGAACGGGACTCGCAAGGTGAGACCAAGATGTCCGATTGCGGGGTTCATGAAAGATACATCCGGCGAGCGGGCGTTGCGAAAGACAGTTTTAAATGGTATGCGCATAGGGAAGAAGCGTGTCGGGTGTCTGTCCGCGTGTGAGATGGGGCTCATGTGTGTTGTCGCGTGCTGGCGTGTATCTAGACGGCGTTGTGCTCGCCGCTTGACCTGCGACGCAGGGGCCACCATGACCCACATCGTTGCGTCATCTCTCGCCTACGCAACGGCCAATCGTTAGGGACCTGAAAAATTCGCGGATTCATTTCGGGACAAAACTAGAATGCAAAACACACGCGCGTTAATAAAACGTTAACCATCGGTCCACGCGGCGTTTGACACCTCCTGGAGAACGGCTGGCCCAATCTTCGCCTTCCGCTGTGACGGCAGACAACCAACGTGCAGTTGGTATCGGCATATCTATACATAAGACTATAGAGTCTAGCCTGCAGGTCATTGAACTCGCGAATTTTTCAGGTCTCTACCGATCGTTAGGGACGCTCGCGGAAAGATTCGTGAGCAGGATAGATTTCAACGCGTCGCGTGAAGGTTTGCAAATTTCCTCCGGCTGTTGGCTCTGTGTCCGTGTGAGAATAAATCGTTTGCTCGACTGGGCAAATCAGAAAAAAAAATAGTTGCCCTGGCGTGGACGCCCGTGATTGGCTGGCAGACATACGACGGGTGCGAGTTAAAAATCATCCGATCGCGTTACTGGTTCCGAATGAACATGTTTTGGAGTTCAACTAGTTGTGGAATATTTTCGCGAAAAACAGGTGACCCTAGGCGACATATGTTTTGCGCGAAAAATGTTTCAAGACCGGTTGTACTTCAAAACACTTCAGTTCATATGCACTTTCGTGGTTGGATGATTTTTAAACGTCACGTTCTTCAAGTGTCTGTTCAGAATCGGAGTACTTTAATACGATTGGCCTAGCCAAATAATATCATGTCTTCTCACCTGGACACGCGGCCAATAACAAAAAGATGTTGTGTTTGTGGGCGTAGGATATTGAAGTCTTTCATGGCCATGGACGTTTTCGCGAAAAACACCTGTTCCTAGCAATCATCCTTGCTAAAAGCTANATATTGAAGTCTTTCATGGCCATGGACGTTTTCGCGAAAAACACCTGTTCCTAGCAATCATCCTTGCTAAAAGCTGTTCACGATTAAGTGAGCGCTTTTGGAAACAACCTTAGATGAAAGTCGCTGGACCTACCTGCAAACATTTTAACAGGCGCACTGAGTGGCGTATGCCGAGTAAAACTGGTGACGATGGATGGAAAGTAGTTCCACATCTTGACGTCGAATAAAAGTGTTAGGTAACCATTTGTGATAACTTAAATTAATTCTTTCGCTTTCTGTTTTTTTTTAATACATCGAAGTGTAAAAATGAGCAAATTAGTAATATAATAACTTTTTTAACAATTTCACCGTTTCACTTGACCGACGCATGAATAAAGTGATCAGGCCCATGGCAATGTTAATTTTACATAAGGCGGAAGAATACACAACGTGCATACAAGTAGATCTTAGGCAGGGCTTTCAGAAGTGCTAATTTTACCGTGAAAAGCCTATAATTATCCCGTTTGTGTGGGGCCGCATCGGGCTCTCAACACGACAATAGGGCTGTAAGCCTGTGCAATAACCACTTTTTAGTATCGTTTCGAAACATGTTGACCATGTCGGTATCGGTGCGATGTGTAGCTCACAGAGATTAAGGAAAATCGATGGCGATATATCGCAAGTATCGCTTATAGTGATGTCGCATACCACCAACGTCTAACACAAACAACGCATATCGCTAATATCGCATATCGCGAACGTAGCTTATCGCCAACATTGCCTATCACTAATATTGCGATGTATAATATATTTCTCTACACTGTTGGACCATATCGCTACTACGATACTTCAAAAATATTGTTTCATGATCGATATATCACCATATCGTCCAGCTCTTCATGGTGATCGGGGTTCCATTACCGGCGAACGTTGCCATTGGCCGAGTACTCCCGCTTATCCCGCTCTTGCATTCCGTAGCCGCTCCATCACCACCGTCAGAATACCATAACTCTGGTTAGACATACCAGAATTTAATCTTCAGTACGAGGTACCGGACTATGTTTTTATCTGAGTACTCAAAAATACCATAATATTACTTTGATACTAGGGTCTTTCCATATCTCCTTACAGGGAATACAAGAACCTACGAGTCTACTCTCCATGGGGCCGCGGCGGTGTAGTGATCAGACTACTCGCCTCCCACCAAAGCGAATCTGGTTCGATTCCCAGCGGGGACTTTCCCGAATTTCCGCACGTGGGAATCGTGCCGGACGATACCGCTGGTAGGTGGATTTTCTCGGGGATCTCCAGTTTCCCCCGCCCCTGCATTCCGGCGCTGCTCCATGCTCACCTCATTTCACCCTCATTAGCTCTCAAGACCACTCTATATTACTGTCAGTATTGTTTTTTATGTTGTTATTAGACAGCTCGGCTTCTCTTGTAAATTGTACTTGCACTTAGCATCTTATTCATGCTTGGAAAATAAGTCTTGTGACTTATGTCAACCAGCAGATCTGCGGGCAGTGTTCCGCTGGATCTGCGCTCTGGGATAGTAATACGAATGATTGATAAACTAGAGCAATATCGCAGTTTAAGAATTATTTCCCCCGTGGAAGATCACTGGACACTTAGCCTCGCAGTGTGCAGTACCGCCCAAATATAGCTTCCCCGTGCTTTACATATTACAGTTGTGTATATTAGCTTGGAAGGGATTTATCTCATAGGCGAGATTGCGGTGCGTTATCCTGCTGGAACATCTAATCGTCGTGGGGGGCACGTGACGTCATTTAAGTGCTGCAATTTCAACGCCATGACCAGCGCACTCACTCGCGCTGCTTCAGAGCACAACTGGTACAGCTCTGGGAACTTCCAATACGTGCCGCAAATTGCTCCTTACGTGACCTTTGGCATGTCAGTGTATTGTTTCCTGCCACGTCTTGAAGGAATAGCAACCAGTTATACACTTGTAGAGTGAAACGAAGTGAATTACGCACAAGCTAGCACGCCAGGATAAAGTGGACATCGTGAAGGCCCCAGACAATGAACGAATGATAGCGCGTGGGCCCAGGGGTGTGTACGGTTCTGTTGAGTTTAGACTAGCCGCTAAATGAGAAATATGAACTCGCACGATTCTTTTCCTTTCCCTTATTGCGCTGGCGTGGCTNAGTTTAGACTAGCCGCTAAATGAGAAATATGAACTCGCACGATTCTTTTCCTTTCCCTTATTGCGCTGGCGTGGCTTTCTGTTCGTTTCGTCAAGATCTATCAACCGAACAATCTGCCAGACAAATACTCTGAACGCAGGCCGGCACAGTCTATTACAAATACCAATTTTTCCCTCTCAAAAGTATTCTCAGTTTGATATAAAACATTAATTTATTGAAACAGTGCGTTTAAGGTATGAATAAGTGAAGTACAAATTGAAGAGAGTCGGGCCGTGGAACTATTAAGTCAGCATGCAAATGGTCGGAACTGAAATGCGTGGTCGTAACACTGCTTTTGGTTCACACGGTCGTCGTGATTAGGGGGGATAAAGGGGAAACCACTGCGCGATCTCACGATTGGGTCGTCACGGGAGTAATTTAGATATTTGAATGCGCGAATAACGGGTTNGTCGTAACACTGCTTTTGGTTCACACGGTCGTCGTGATTAGGGGGGATAAAGGGGAAACCACTGCGCGATCTCACGATTGGGTCGTCACGGGAGTAATTTAGATATTTGAATGCGCGAATAACGGGTTAAAACAACTAAATGGAACCTATTAACCCGTGTCCGAATGTAGTTATCGTCCATTCTTGGTCACATCCCACTTTTATGAAGGCCTGCTATAGTTCTACTTTCAGGATATCCCTCCGCCTCATACAAAAAAAAAAGCTTAACCGAGTCTAAAATAACGCGCCAAAAGGACAACGCACCACATTCGTGCGCACTCAGTTTAATAAGATATTGCATGAGAACTATTTATTACTAGGCATTACCAACACACCTGTTATCTCCCTGTGCATATTAGTATTAATTNGATATTGCATGAGAACTATTTATTACTAGGCATTACCAACACACCTGTTATCTCCCTGTGCATATTAGTATTAATTGTAAATAATTTAATATAATAACTTATTTATAAAATGTCAGTAAATGTTCAATTAAATCATCAAAAATTGGATACTTTTCTGNTAATTTAATATAATAACTTATTTATAAAATGTCAGTAAATGTTCAATTAAATCATCAAAAATTGGATACTTTTCTGGCAACAAAAGTATAAAACGTGGTTATACACGATATATTTATGGTACAAACAAACACGTCAAATGTAGAGTGATTTTTTATTAAAGAATTAATTCAAAAAGTTTGAAGAAACCTCAAATAGACTATACATATCTATGTATGTGTACTAATGGTTTACATCCTTGCATTATTCATTTACCCTAAGCACCGTACCACATAAATTCGGACAGTCAAACTTTTTGGCTTCAACAATAGCTATCAGCCAGCTAACGAGTGAGTGAGTGGATGAAGAAGATATTTGGGTGGCTCTTAACATTGAGGTCTTGAGAGCCGATGAAGGTAAAGCGAGGTGAGTAGGAAGCAACGCCGGAATGAAGGGGCGGAGGAAGTGGAGGATCCCCGAGAAATACCCGCCGAACAGCGGCATCGTTCGGCACGATTCCCACATGCGAAAACCCGGGAGCGGGCCCGCCGGGAGTCGAACCCGGTTCGCCTCGGTGGAAGGCGGGTAGCCTGACCATTACATCAACGCGGCTCTTATCAGTCATCTGTCGCTTTTATTGAACGTGTATTTCTGCAAAGAAGAACTTGTTATTTGCGGGAAGTCAAGTATTAAACATTACTTCAATTTGACCTTTATAAAAAATTTCATTCAGACAGTATGTGTGTGCGTTTGCAATTTTGATTGCTAGTTTTACCTTAAGCTTGGGCAGGTTATAAACAGGTGGGGTAAAACCAGTTTATTGTTTAGAATNATTTTGATTGCTAGTTTTACCTTAAGCTTGGGCAGGTTATAAACAGGTGGGGTAAAACCAGTTTATTGTTTAGAATTTCTTAAGGTGCCTTCAAATAATTATTAACATATTTTTTTACTTGGAAGCACGATGGTCATCTTGGTTGTCATGTGGCTCCGGCTTACCGTAAATACAGTCCAACAATATGTTAAAATTTGATGTCTCCCTGTGTTTCCAATTCCAGAGGTAACTGATCGACGAGGTTCTATTTCATATCATTCAGGTATGTACAAGTAGGGAGCTGACGAGAAGGCAAGGCTGCGTGGCGGGGTGGTGGTCGGGGCCGCAAACCTTCCTTTTCCCCCTTCTGGCGTTTAAAGACCGCTGTCAGAGTAACGGGTCACCCTCGCTACTAGTCATTCCAAAATATACAGCTCTCTGTAAGTCAGTCACGAGTTAGTGTCGGTTGCGTGCGTATCAGGACGGTATATTATGGCGCAGTCTAGGAAGAAAGGGAAAACTATACACAGCGAAGCGAGGGAGGTGATCAGACATGTGATAAATAAATGTGACGAAGAAGCTACTGATGGTCAAATAAAGCATTTATTATCTCAATCCAATCTGCGTGCATCAGAATACACTAGAATTTCTATGAGAAGTGTTTCCAGAATTCGCAAAGAAGGTGCTGATGCTTGTAACAGTTCGCTGTCAACACCAGGCAAACACCGAAAGCGTCCGCATGAAAGATTTGATAGGAGAGTAATAAGAGACGTCATTCATGATTTTCACTTAGTACAGAAACAAGTACCAACATGTCCTAAGCGTCTCGTTGCTTTGAGAGAAAAAATTGATTTTCCATGGGATGTTCACACGCTCAGGCGGATACTGAAAGAAATGGGGTTTTAATGGAAACGGTGTAACAGTTCTCGGAAACTATTAGTGGAAAGACCGCACATTTTCCACTGGCGTTGTAAATACTTAAAATCAATTCTCCACTACAGAATGGAGGGGCGCCCCATAATTTACATTGATGAAACCTGGGTTGAAAGCAACATCACATTTAACAAATTTTGGCAAAATGATACTGAACGTGGTGTGTTAACCAACAGCAGTTCTTAGAACCGTTTAATTGTTGTTCATGCAGGTGCTAAAACTGGATTAATTGAAAATGCACTGCTAATTTTTCCAGCAGGCAGAGCTACGGGGGACTACCATGGGCAGATGAATTCTGCGAACTTCGAAAAGTGGATGCATAATCAGTTATTGCCAAACCTACCGGAAAAGTCTGTTGTTATTATGGACAATGCGCCTTACCACTCAGTGCAAGAAAATAAACCCCCATCGAAATATGCAGTGAAAAAGGAAATGGAGTCATGGTTGACCAATAACAACATTCCCTTTACTCATGAAATGCGAAAAACAAAGCTTTTCGACTTAATTGCGCAGAACAGGAAGCCTGAAAAAGTATTTCGTATTGACCAACTTTTAAAACTGCACGGACACGATGTTCTTAGACTTCCTCCTTATATGTGCGAACTTAATCCCATTGAACTAGCGTGGTCTAAAACAAAGAGACTAGTGCGGGAAAAGAACATTACTGCTAGCTTGTCGTTAACAAAGCTAATGGAAATCACGACGGAAGCAATATCTTCCGTCGCTGAAGAAGACTGGCAAGGATACTGTTCGCATGTCCAAAATATAGAAGCAGACTACTGGCAAAAGGACTGTCGCGTGGAAGACGCAATAGACAGTTTTGTGATATGCCTAGACCGTGACTCCAGTGGCTCGAGTGATTCATCTGACGACGAATTTTCCTCTTCCGAATCGGAACTGGCGCTGCCACTTCCCGAAAGTGAATAAATTATCATCGAACAACAACATCCACTGTTTGAGTTAAGCGGTAAGAGTATATCCTTTCAGAGTATTTTATTAAAGTTATGAATTCCTGATCTTAACTGTTTTAGCCCTAAATGTATGCCATCAAAATTGTTTTCAGGTCACTATGGTTGTTTCGCAGGTATTTAAGTAAAACAATTTAAGTTAAAACAGTTTAAAAATGTTGTTTTTGGCCATACTGAAAGTCTTCAAATTAGTATTGGTAATGTAAAAGATGTTTTAACAATTGTAACTATTGTGAAATGTGATTAATTTTCGTACTGGAACAGATTGCGAATATGTACAATAAATAGCTCGCTTTAAAAATGTGTACTTCAAACACAATGCAAAACATTTCGCGCACCAGGCAGACGGGCACCTAAAATGGCGAATTTAAAGGTTGCTGTTAAAATAAATAACAGAGGCGTATACCATAACATTATAGAGTATATTTGTATGCGTGTCGTATGAAAGGAAAATCTCCCTGCGAACTGATAGTTTTAGTACTGGTAGTACAGGTTGGATGCGAAGGTGGCGACATTGCGGCCCACCCTCCCGCTCACCCACCCTGCCCGAATTCCAGAGCCTCGCCTTCTCGTGAGCTCTGGACTATACATATGTTGCTCGTAGTGGTGACTGTATTCTCTGCAATGCTACGAAGTAGAAATATTGCCATATTAGGTTTAAAAAATAATAATCTTATGGTAAATTAGTTGTAACCTACAAGAAAAAATATATCATCCTGTATAAACACTAATTTATAAAATGAATTTTTTTTCAGGAAACGGTTGTTTTATTTTCGGATTATTACCTACTCATGGCTGCTTACCTACTTGCTGGTCTGAGGTCTAATAGACATACCCATGCCTGTACTGTTTATAATTTATATTAATAAAAAATTTAGAGCACAGATTATAATTCTAAAAAAATGTAAAGTTATTTTCAGTATCTTGCCAAACATGCCTGCTGCAGGAGTTAACATAACGAACACATACCTCTTATATAGACATACCCATACGTGTAACATTTGGGAAAATAATAATTTCCATATATATATTTTGTGTATACGTCATTAAAACCTATGCTTACACCCACGTCATGTCTCGAAACACGATGTCGAGGTGGAATGACAGTGCATGAACTGGAACATTCTTGAAACAAGGTCATGCTATTTTTAGACTGAGTGACTCGTGAAGATTTGGTAAAGGGAACTTTTTACAGGGAATTTTGCTGATTTGGAGAGAAATTTTAAATGTTTTTTTAGTGAAAACGGGAAATTTTTAAGGTCAAGGTTGAAGGTCAAGGCCAAAGGTCAAGGCCAAAGGTCAAGGCTGAAGGTCAGTCCACTGCCAGATGCCACTACTGGTCCACTGCCAGATGCCATATGGCTCCGGGCCTACGAACCCCCAACCTCTGTACCAAACCCTCCATTATATATCTACTCGTATGAGGCAACAGAAGCGCAGAATAGGTAAAGGCTTCTCACGGTAATATGAGAACTTTAAAAATCAACCTTAGAAAAACGTCACTGCCCATACCTGCATATATGTATATATATTAAAGGACACAATATCTGGCATGCGCCCAGTAAAGTTGGTAACGACGGAGGAAAAGTAGTTCCATGTCAGAATATTGAATAAAAAGTTTTAGGTGAAAATGAATTATACTGAAATTGTTTTATTTTCTTTCTATGTTTTAATACTTTTTTAGATGTAAGAAATAATAAATTTTCAAAACATTTACGTTAAAAATAATTTCGAAGTATTACTTACATTTTTTTTCTGAACACTGCTTAAGTTCTCTTTCCAGGATATTCCTCCACCTCATGCAAACAAAGCTTAACCGAGTCTAAAAAATTACACCAAAGGGACAGCGCACCGTATTCGTGCGCACTCAGTGTAATAGTATTTCGCATAAGAACTATTTCTAAGGGAAGTTAAATTTCACGAAACGATTACAAGACGAGTTATATTTCAAAACACGGTAGGGTCGTTTACCTAACTTGATTGGCTGAATAACTTTTTAACTTTTTGTTCTGAATTAGCTTTTAAGCCATTCATACATGAAAGTGTCTTAGGGGTATAGCTCAATAATGACTCATGATTCGGTAGAGCACAGCAGTATAAGATGGAGTTTATTACACATATAAGGATTATACAACAACTAGGAAGCTTAAATTGAACACCAAGATGCTTATAAATTATGTTAAGATTTAATACCTCACGCCATTACTGTCACAATCTAATTGGAAAGTCCCCGCCTTGTTCATGTTGCCGGAGGCTAATTCTATGAGACGGTTAACGACGGCTGGACACACCCATCTTCAGTGGTCTTCTCTCTGGTCGGGTCGACGACAAAAGACGCCGCTCCCAGTGTTACGCTGGCCTATATCGGTTGCGTTGTTTAATATTTTTCGGCCCCATTTAATGGCTGGTGGAGAAGATTTCTGCAACTGTCTTTCGCAAGGTGCTGTTGCAATCACGCTCGTGTCCTGGTTCCATGTTTGAAGGTGTGATCAGGCCGGCCGTTCAGCTAAGGCCTGATCACATCATAACNCACGCTCGTGTCCTGGTTCCATGTTTGAAGGTGTGATCAGGCCGGCCGTTCAGCTAAGGCCTGATCACATCATAACAACTTGTTAACTGTGTGCACACGAATCTCGTAGGAGTCGTGGTGTTGTTGCCTGATTCTGAGTGGCCCGGTCAAATATGAAAACGCCTTCTCAAGCAGACAACAACCGATGGTATCAGACAAACTGCTGTTGGGTGCTTATAGTATCAAGGTCTACCATGTGCTCATATTTTTTTCCGCGAAAAATCACTAGCTCTAACTATTTCTAACTAGGCATTACGAACACACCAATTTTCCCCACAGTTTTTGATCATGTTAAATGTGAATAAAATATTACAATTTATAAGTAAAATATAAAAAAATTGAATTTATCCGAAAATGCGGTAGTTTTTTGTCAACACATGTATAAAAATCTTGTGATAAATTACTAGGGACAGGAAAATTTCGCGTTTTGAACGACCAGCAGGCTAGACTCCAAGGTCCTGTTTATTTTCGATCCTCAGCGTTGTGTTCATTGGCTGCTGATCCAGGGCGTGGCCAGTTGTATCCCACCTGGGCGTGTCTAATAAACTGTAATCCAATCCCAAAGATAAAGGAAATACACATGCGTTTGAAGTCTAGCTTGTCCTAAAATGAATTCGCGAAATTTTCCAGTCCCTATAAACTACGTATTTAGGAAACAACCAAACACGTATAGGATGATTTTTCAAAAGTTTGATTCAAAAAGTGCGAAGAAACCGCGAATAGACTATAATGTTAAATTTGCGTATGATGGAAGAATATTACGTAATCTGAGAAGTAGGTCGTAAACAGTGAGTGAGTGAAGAGACTTGGGCTGCTCTTAAGGAGGCCGCCTGGTTTAAGGAACTTTGCACGTCTGAGGCCTAAAGGCGTTGGAGCGCTAGGGGCGACCGAGATATACGGATAAAACTCTCTCATCGCCTCTACGCGTAAAGCAATGAACTGGCATGCAGTCTTGCTGTCAATAACGCGTCTCTATGAAACTTTCAGCGGATACCCTAAAAATATTATAACGCAATAATATAATTAAAGGTTTGATGCACGTCCCTATTCCTTTTTTAGTGTATTGTACCGAAATGTTCATACTTAAAAAAGACCTTGAAAACAACCGTGTGTGCCATTTTTACGATCACAAAAACCTGCTTTGGAGAGAAATGGAGGAACTAAAAAACGTATACAGACGCTTAACGTTCCTTAAATGCTATTCATAAGTAGACCTCGCTCAGACACGTTGGACGGTTTTTTATTAAAACGTTTTCTGCTGTATCTCTAAACACCATTATGTCGCCTACGCAGACGGCCACCTTAACAGCGAAGTCTTGAGAGCCGGTTAGGGTGATAGAGGTGAGTATGGAGCATCGCCGGAACGAAGGGGTGGGGGAAACGGGAGATACCCGAGAAAACCTGCCGACCAGTGGCATCGCCCGGCACGATTGCCACATGCGAAAATCCAGGAGTGACCCGGCCGGAGATTGAACCCGGTTCGCCTTTGTGGGAGGCGAGCAGGCTAACCGCTCAGCCACCACGGTCCCTCTAGTGTGTTCTCGTCTTCTCCCATTACGCAGAAATTCTTCATTTACATGTCGTAATTTCAGTTTCAGAGGTATCATCGAAAAAATTTGGTTATAGAAAATATACAATTTACTAGTTGTTTAATACTTTTGTATCTATTTTTTACTGCGTATTATTTCCTGTTTGAAAAAAGGCAAGAATTTGGTAAAATATAAATTTGTTCCTGCGTTTTTACAACTAACAGATAGAACACAATTAAAATCAAGCAAAAAAATATTAAAGAGCTCGTGAAATGTCGGTGCATTGTCAGTAATTACTCAGAATCCGAAATTGTGACACGAAAACGAAGAATTTCTGCAAAAGAAGTGAAGCCTTTCTTTAAATGTCCTGTGACACAGTTGAATAGACCGACGCAAGTTTTCGTAGGAGTTTACTAGAGTAAATTTAAATTAGAGAAGATTTTCAGAGTGATAATAACGTCCGTTGGTTGAACAGCACCTGGAAGTAGGGGGAAAGCCCGGTAAATTTGTAAAATCAACTAGCACAGCTATTCCACCGGAAATTCCGGTATAGCCAAGGACCTCCGGGATGTTGTAAATGAAAGGTATAATTATAATTTAAAAACTCGTGCTGTCCTTGAGTGCTGAAGTAAAAAAAAAAACTCTAAAATGAAAATCTGAGCCACGAACTAAAACGTAATTCGCTCGGTAAATAACCTTCGTGTGCCAGGGGAAAAAAAAAGGATTTACATTATGTTAGCTGGCCGAGGTGACAAAATTAAATTCCAGTCGTTAACACACCAGTACGCGACAAATGCTCTGCCTTCTTTTATGACGAGTGAGCGGCGGCAATCTTCTAGCACGGTCGAGTAGCAGTTGCCACGAGAAAACTCGGGTATCCGCCCCCTGGCCCACCATTTTAGACCTTAAATATGCCAAATATTTTTTAGGCTAAATAATTTAGTTCAAGTAATTTTAGCCCAATAATTTTATGTCAATTGACTTAAGGCCAAATATTAAATTTCATGTGACATTGGGCCAAATAATTTTAGGCCAAGTGACTATAGGCCAAGTAATTTTAGGCTAAATGGTTTTTATACCAAATATTTTAGGCGGCGACTTTATGCTGAGTAATAAAAGACGAAATAATTTTAAGCCATGTGACTTTATGCCAAATAATTTTAGTCGGAGTGCTTTCAGGGCAAATAACTTTAGGCTAAATAACTTTAGACCAAACAATTTAGGGTAAGTGATATTAGGCACTTGGCCTTAAGGCCAATTGAATTTAAGCCCAATAAAAACTATTAATATTTCTTGGACACTAGTACGGTTTTTTTCCACTCGGGTTGTATAGCTCAATGCTAATAGTTTGTCCACTAAAAATTTTCGCCAGTACCGCATGTGAACCGGATTTTCCAGTTTCGTTTTTAAGTATATGGGCATAATTACAATTTTCATAAAATAAATATAACTGTAAAATTTCCCGATTTCTATTGTGTTATAACGTACGTGTAGAGTCAACTGTGTTCTTCGCACTAACAGTAGAAATATAACGAAACACATCCACGTGTTGTATACTATTCTGTCGTAAAACTGCGTTTTGCAAAACATTGTGTTGCACTGTCACATTATTTATATGTGACAGGATAAATGAAAAGTTACTTTTAATTTATAGCTATTTTTAATTCTTCCTGAAGTCATTACATTTTTTTTTTACACTAAAATAAGCTGGTTTACGGGCGCTCAATGCTAAACACATTTGTATTTTTACTGCTTGCACTAGTAAACACAAATAGGGGCCAAGAATAAAATTTAAAAAATAAAGTTAATGCTCAATATTTTAGCTTGGGCAAAAT
>NQII01011056.1:0-10124 GCA_002778355.1 Clitarchus hookeri
ACTGCCCAACAAAGTTAGTGTCAAAGCTGTAAAAGTGAAAGATGTAAGGGCACTGCTGAGAAACAATTTTTTTTTGTGAAGTTCGGTAGTGAATGGAGTGTCTTGTTTACTATCGTTGAAAACTGCAAGAACCAGACTTTCCAGATGACGGCGAAGTTGAAGAGGTTGGAGACTGTATGATATTGGAACAAACCNTCCAGAAATTATTCTTCCACGAGATGCTCTCAGGCCAAAACTTCATGTATCCTAAGCAAACATTTTCTCCACCATACCGACCTGTTCCATAATCTAGAGGAATTGTAAATTTTGTTCACAAACATTTCTCTCCATGTTGAGTATACTTGCCTTCAGAGTACAAAACTTTGGGAATTTATTTTTCATTGAAGGCCACTCTCCAAAACAGACGAGAGGAGGGGATACCAAAAGCACAAAAACACACACATAAGAGACAAAGGTTTCGGCAATTTCTTTCAAATCTGAAGAATGTAGAATCACATTACACGAGAGAAAAAAGTATGAAAAAATATTTGCGTAGTGATTGTAGGATTTGGAAATTTTGGTTAGCTGACAGTATGAGTGATATGGATGGATATTATGTTTTGTACAATGTCTCCAGAGATGTTTTCAACTATGAGTTCAACAATAGATTTAAAACAATAGCTACAGATGCATGTTCTGAGTGCAGCCGACTAAGAGAATTTATATAGACCACAATTCGTGTACAGAAAAATGATGCCATGACCCAGCTTACAATCCATCAATTGAGAACCAGTGCATTTTATGGCCTACTTAGTACAGATAATGGTCCAAATGATTTGAAACTTTAATTTTTCTGTAGAAAGAATCGTATTCCATTAACTGTTCGTGTCGCTCCATTAACTGCCCCACAAAACCCAGACACTGTTTCCATCTACACATGGGTAGAAATGCCAGGGCAAAAGTCTGAAATGAAAGTGCATCAATTCTATTTCATTTGCTAAGTAATCGGGATTAAGCAAATCAATAAAGCTGAGCTGTTTTGTGATGGGTGTCGCGGACAGAATAAGAACATAACCATCATTGGGATGTTAGCCAAGTGGTTATGTTCTGATATCTTTGAATATGTAGAATCAGTTCACATTACTTTTCCTGTGGTTTACTACTTGTTCCTACCCCCGGACCGAGTGTTTGGCCGTATAGAATATATAGTGAAGAGAAAGGACTCTACCACTCAACCTTGAGAGTATGAAGAAATATTTCTACAGTTTGACACAGTTAGAAGTGTTGGATATGGTGTCTCTGGGTGTAATTGGAAGATGGCATTAACACTGGTCAATAAACAGTCGCCCTACTGCATTCAAAATTCGCTGCCTCAAATCTATTTGTTTTGATAAAGCGTCTGATAACCCTCAAACAATAAGACATATTTGTCGGAGTTTAACCTCTCTTAAGGAAAGGCAAACGCTTTAGTCAGGTAAATCCCAATGTACTGCCCAACAAAGTTAGTGTCAAAGCTGTAAAAGTGAAAGATGTAAGGGCACTGCTGAGAAACAATTTTTTTTTTGTGAAGTTCGGTAGTCAATGGAGTGTCTTGTTTACTATCGTTTAAAACTGCAAGAACCAGACTTTCCAGATGACGGCGAAGTTGAAGAGGTTGGAGACTGTATGATATTGGAACAAACCGAAGATCTTCGAATATAAGTGCCACCATACTTTGCATGGTACTGTAAATCTTTCTTACTACTTCAGTGACAAGAAATCGCCAAGTTTGTGTTTGGGAACAACTTGCAAACTTTTTTTGTTTTAAGGTCACATTAGTGAGTATGTAATACTTTATTATTATTTTTATCACTCAGTTTGTGAATTGTATTGTGAGTGCAGATGGAACACATCATATTATTATTATTTTTGCTTAACGATGCCAATTATGATTGCCCCAAAAACTGTAACACAATTCAGGTTCTCGTTCCAAAATTTCTCATACACAGAATACTGTAACTAAAATAAAACAAACCATATTTAAACATATTTTAAAATATAATGAACATCTTTTGAATTATTCTTGCTCACGTTAACTTAATGCAATTACAATAAACTTGGTTCTAATATAACCAGATACTCGAAATATGCTGTTGTTTTAAATATACGCCTTTTTTTTTCTCGTAATTTTGTTACATTGGAAGACTAAAGTTTTGGAACTCACTTCCTCAATTACATTCTGATTAAATTATTTCTCTTTATATTTGATTGTACACATTTGAAAATAATACAATTATCTATGATCCTACTTTTAAAAAAATAGTTATAAGATTACATGATATAGATTTCTCAAAACCATTTTCTATAAAAAAGTGGCAATCAAAGAAGTATTAAATTAGTTTATTGATTACAAGTCTTAAAGGATTTGAAATAAATATATGTCAATATTTTTAAAGAAATATAAACATTTTATTTGAATGAATAAACGTAAAAAATATTTATTTATTGGAAAAAACTTAATGTTTAAAGTGTACTAAAAATAATAATAACATGAAAATTAAAATTACGTTTAGTGGAAAATATTACAACAAATATTTCTTATAAAGGATGAATCATCTAAAATTTTAATTGCAAATATATCGGAAATTGTAAGTGCTCTTTATGTGCTAGTTTCACGGAAAAGTAGCTTAGAAAAATGCTCTTAATTGCAGCACAGTCACAGATATTTAACAAGTATTAGAATGTGTATTTCTTAAACAAAGACCTTTTTTTTTCAAATGGAACAAAGGCGATTCACATGAAGAGAATAATACTGACTGCAGGAAATTAGAACGTCAATGGTGTGTTTTGCAGGATTCTAACTCAAGTAGCTTATGCGCTATCATAATATGACAATTTTAAATACCTACATTTGTCTGGTCCATTTAACTGCTTAGTTAAGAGGCTACGACGTTCGTATGTTTGTGTAGATTCTGCTTCCTTTACACGTATTGAATTGGGACTGCCATGTCAGTACATTGTGATAGTTCATACTACTTAGACGTAATATGTGTTGAAAAATGTTATTTTGTTATGCTGGAAAAGTCGATTTGCTGATGTGATATGGCGAGTTTGAGAATAATGCTGGTCATTTTTGTAATGTGTATGCCGAAAGATATCCCAATAAAAATCAACGATCTCAAAAGTTACATGCGAACCTCTTTAACCAATTACGGCAAAAATGGAAATTCAACACCTCGACAACATAACAGAAACAAACGAGTGACTGGAGAAGAGGGTGAAATTAATGTTCAAGCTGTAGTCTTTGTAAACCCGCAAGTTAGATACTGTGCAATCGCAAGAGGCAGTGGCATGTGTCAGGCAAGTGAGAAGTATGAATTGGCAGATTCTGGGCAGGATGTCACTGTCATCTTGTTTTTACAATTTAACCCTTAACATTTTCCTTTTTCCCTTAAAAACGCTAAAAATTCCTAGAACTTTCTTTAAAATAGTCCTCTGTCCCTCAAAACTTCTCTTTTTTTCCTCTAAATTGCTTATTTTCAATTAAAAATTCACCGAACCCCCATGTTTAAAACTTACCCTGCCAACGCCCTTTCATAAAATTCAAGGGGCTCGCTTTTTACCATCAAAACTCCCAATTTTCCCCTCTTAATCACCCCCTTTTTTGGAACAGGTCCAGCATCGGGAGCCATGGAGCTGGTCACCATCATCTTGTTTCCGGACGCTATCTTGATGCGACAATTTGTTTCCAGTCACCATATTTAATCGTCATCTTGTTACTGGCCAAAATCTTGGATTTCATTTTCTCATGCCCTATCATTCCACCCATATTTTCTAATGCTATCGCATTCCACTTAAGTTGCCTTCACTCCAACATCCTGCTATGTTTGATTTAATTTGTCTAAGCCATCAGATGAGCTGCAGACAACTACCTTTCTTTCAAGATCTGTCATTCCATTTTCTCACAACCATCTCCTTCCCTCCATCCCACAATCTTTAATTTTATTTGTCTAAGCTACCAGACGTGCTAACCGAGAACACCTTTCTTTCATGCTCCGTCATTCCTTGCCATCACCACCAACTTGTTCCCAATTACTTGTTCTCTGTCATTCCATGTTCATCATCATGAATTTCATTTCCTAATGTTCTGTCTTTCCACCTTAATGAGCACCATTTTGGATAATGTCACTACCAATACCTTATATATCAGTGTCACATTGTTCCTATTTACTTATGATCTGACATTCCTCCTTAGTCACCTTCGCTCCACCCCTACATCTTGGGATTTCATTTTTATGAGCCACCAGGCAAGCTGTCAACAACTGATTTCCTTCATGACTTGTCATTCCACATTATTCACCTTCGCCCCACCCCATAATCTTGGATTTTATTATTTTAGTGACATCTCTTTCATTGCCTATCATTCCTTCCAGATTTAGTCACCACAATTTAGTCATCTGCTATTTACTCGTTCCATTCGAACCAGCATTGTACATTTTATTCATGCTCTGTCATTTCACCACGATTACGTACCCTGCTGATTATTCATTCTGTAGCTTGTGCTCCACCATGATTACGCACATTCGTTTGACTCTATTAGCTTGGATTATATTACCACCACCATTTTTTATAATACACATAACTATCCAGATCTTCCATTTAGTTTGCCATTTGTGTTTACTTAAAAAATAACTGAAAGGTATTATAAGCTAGTCTTCTAGAAATTATGTAGGAACTCTCTTCACAATGTACTGCACTGATGAAGGTCCGGACAGGCCAGCACAACATTAGTCCTCCCTCCAAGTTTCAGGGTGAAATTTCTACCACTTTAAATAGCATACTTCCAAGACTGTTGCAGCCATCCTGCTGTGAAACTAATAAAATATTAATCCGCTCTCATTTCTTGTGCACTTAATTTCAATATATACCTTTACCACCATATCATTTATTATGTGAACCAAGTGATAGTACTTAAATATTTGCTGTGTAGGCCTTACTTTGAAATAATATATACTTCCCAAATAATTTCATTTATTTATTATTATCATGCACACTTCGAATATCGACATGTAAAGGCGAACCTTAAAACCAATGCCATCATTTTCCCTTTATTAGGAAAGTAGGCAGGGTACAACACTAACGATAAAAAAACACTTTTATTTATTTATTGAAAATATTTATATATATACATACTTGAGACTATAAATAAAAAAACAGAATCTTTAAATTCTCCATACCATTCATGTAGTGTATTTCCAGCAACAAGCTCAATTTTCACATAATTAATATAATCTGCTAATATGCAACTCAAGATAGTCTACATTAGCAAGCATCCAGAGAGAACCTTGGCCATATATTCTTCTTCTACATGGCAAAATTTTCTTTTCAAGGCTTCTACAGCCTCTGGAATGCTGTCAACATTGTACAATGCGTGATTTTCAGTCTTGAATGCTTGGTGACTGATTTCTTCATCAAAGGTTTGAGACTTTTCGTAGGTACACAGTTAAACATTATATTTTATGGGACCTTTTTCAATTTTATGTGCTAAGTTATTGATTATCCTTCGCTTGATGTGCTCCAGGAATGTACATATGTCTTTGTACCTACAAACCTATTTCCAATAACATAATCTTTTTAAGTAACCTTGAATGTTTATTGTTTGAGGTAGAATCTTGTCGATGTGGTTTCACAAACAGTTAGTACAAGTCGATTCTTGGCTGCTGAAACACTGCCTTTACAAATATTGTTATGTATTTTCAGTTTATCACCACGTTTGAACAGATGCTTGACCAAGACACATAATTGCATAGCACAGGAAGAGCCCTTCACACAAGTAGTCATTTCATGCTTCCTTGCACTTCGTCTGAAGAAAAATATGTTGTTACAAAAACTACATAGAAACCTTGGTGAAGTCGTAGATGGCAGCATTACTGCATATGTCCCATCCGAAGAAGTCGATAGCGTAGTCGGTATCACACCTGAAGAAATCTATGGAATTGTCGGAGCCACGCCTGAAGTAGTCGATGGTGGAGCTGCTGCATGTGTCCCAGCTGAAGTACTCGATGGTGCCGGGCCAAACTCAGATGTTGATGGAACAGCGACCATTGTTTTCATAATATATTCCAATTGCTTTCACTAGCTGAGTGGAAGTGTCTTTCACGACTACCACTGTAAAAAAAAGCTTCCTAGCTGGAACCCAGCTGTTTATATACCCGCATACATAAACTTTACCATTTAATGTACCATCCACTATTACTCAAAATAATTAAACAATTATGCAGCCCATACTAACCCATAACACAAGCAATCATGCCATTTGTCGAACTATCATTACCGACTGAAACCAGGCCAATCAACCATATCATTTAATATAAACAAAGAAAAATTAAGTCACTGTAATCAATTAGTCTACAGTATGTACCATATACATACACCAATCAAC
Organism: Clitarchus hookeri; assembly: GCA_002778355.1. Classification (NCBI taxonomy): domain Eukaryota; kingdom Metazoa; phylum Arthropoda; class Insecta; order Phasmatodea; family Phasmatidae; genus Clitarchus; species Clitarchus hookeri. The sequence continues at coordinate 6,401 of NQII01011056.1, forward strand.
CCACCACCTGTAATCCATTATAACCCAAGTGTACCAAGCAACTTTACAGTCCAGACCTGCTCATAAAACAAACATCCATACCATCTGTCAAACTATCATTACTGACTGAAACCAGGATAAACAACTAAGGAATCTCCTATAACGCAAAAAAAACTAAGTCCTACCAATCAATCAAACCACCAAACACACCAATCATACAATCTATCATAGCTCGGGCAATTATAAAATTGAGAACATCCCATAACATAACACTCATTTGATATTCCCTACCGATCAACAACCGATATATTCACCACCCATACCATCCACTATAACTCAAGCATTCCTCAGCACATCAGTCCACATAGGCTTTACCAAAAAAAAATATTAAAGTTACCCATACCCTATATTCAACCGACTGGAACAAGTCAAATACACTCACCACCTATACGAAACACATTAAATCAAGTATGCCTTAGCAGTATAGTACTCCTCAACATATACATACAGACCGTACTATTTGACATATACCGCAATCACTAGACATACATTCTGGAAACCATATCACCCAACATACCAACCATACCATGCATTGTAACACAAGTTTACCAAGCAACATTACATCCTAGTCCAAAATATAACACAAACATTTCTACCATTTGTCAAATTGTCATTACCGACTGATACCCCACAAAACAACACACCCTCTCCTATAACCCAAGAAAAACTCAGACAATCCGCACAACAGACACCAATCATACAAGCCAGCATAGTTCGAGTTTACCAAGCAACTATACAAATGAGACATACTATGATTCCAACACCGATTCAATTTACACCACCGATAGACTCCACATAAACTTACCACCCACTATAACTCAAGTATTCCTCAACTATTCGGCCCACACAGGCCTTAACAAAAAATACTTATTACCCATACCACCTTCATTAAGGACCGACACCAGAGAAATATAATTAGTTTCATACTACCCAACATAAAATACGGACTACACCAACTAATATATACAAAAAATCATAATTCTAACATATCTGCAATAACATTATTACCAGCAGACACTTGCCAAAAAGTTAAGACACAATATCAACCAAACATACCAAACAACACACCAGACAAATAAACCAATTGCTTATACAAATCATTTATACCAATAACTATGATTTTCACCATAACTACAACATACCAAAGAGAAATACCAATAACCATACCGACCAGCAGTACTGTACAATTATAACCCAGCATACTTCAGTCATGCCACACACAGACATTAGAAGCAATACACTACACCATACCATACTTACAACTCATTTCATACTGCTCATACCAACCGAGAAACAATACCAACCAAATACCCACCTAACAACCATTCATATCAAAACCATCAATTCAGACGATTATACCAGCCAACCATTCAATTTACCACACCTACCAAAACATAGTAGGTACCATCCCCCCAGCATAACAAAGAACATCATCAATCAAACAAACCATTCAGATAAACCAACTATCCATATCAATATTTGCACAGACAAAACCTACATTTTACTATAACTCGATCACACCAAATAATTATATAGATAACCCCAGTAACACTGCTCTCAAGACCTCGATGTTAAGAGCTGCACAAATCTCTTCACTCTTCCTCAATGGTACTGAGTTCCATACATATCATAACTTTCACCATAGCACTAGCTTCCCAACATGTCATCTGATTATATATGTCAACCACAGCAACCACCATAACACAAACCATACCAACTGTATCAACACGAAGCCAAGAGTATACACTTATACCGAAGAAATCGCACCCGGACCGATTTATCATCTGCTCTAACCTAAGCATTTCTCAATCATGCTATTAATGATACAGATCTTATTAAATGCCGATAACAGACATGCTGATCGATAATAACTGTCAAGTATATTGACTAATGTATCGACTATCATTTCATTTAATTTCTTCACTTATACATATATCCATATGACCAACCAACAAAATAACGAATCATAAATTCAACCAAGTAATCATAACATCCATACCATCAAATTAACAACCTATAACACCCATACATACTTAATTCTCAGATAACATACCAACTTATCATACCATAATATTAAATATAAAAGTTTAACATTTTGCATTGCTTGAAAACAAATTGTTTAGTTGGCATAATTATCACCTGTGTGGTTGGTATAACTGTCACTAGGCGGCACCATTGTAAAATGGCGTCTTTTAGTAAAACTGTGTCTTTCTTGATGTATCATTGTTATGGTGTAGTGAATAAAAAATTTATACTAGAAATCTCAAGTTTTATTACAGAAGATTAACCTCAATAGATTATGGGCCCAGGAAGCTCTGGCTGGAACTTAGAGAACAGAAGAAAATGGCAAAGAAAACGTTGTTTTTATTATCAGAAAAATAGCGCGCTGGTAATCTCAAAAATTCTAACATCACGATCTTTGAATGAGGAAAAATTTTATGGAAATAATTTTCGACAATGGAAATTCCAAATAAAATGCGCGTTGAAAGCAAATGGGATTGATATTTCCATACCTAAACCGGAAACTAACCCAAGTGAGTGGTCAAAACATGATGGCATGGCAATGTTCATTATAACCTCTTCAATGGATCTCAAGCAAATTACACTGATAGAAAACTGTGAAACTGCTCATGAAATAATGTCCAAACTAGAATCAGTATACGAACAGAAAAGTGAATTGAATAAAATGCTGTTTCATGAAAGCTTTTACCACTATAAAATGTGTTAAAGTGACAGTATAGCACAACACATCTCGAAAGTAGAAAACCTGGCTCAACAGCTAAGGGATAGTGGTGAAAGTGTCAGCAAATTGGCTATCATTACAAAAAAAAAAAGGAACTTTGCCTGGCAAGTACAGATCGTTGCGTCAAGCATGGATGTCATTTGATCCTAAACAGCAGACCCTCATTAATTTAACTGCACGTTTGTTGGATGAAGAGGTCAGTATTGCATGTGAGGAAGAACAAGAAACTGTCCTTCTTGTAGCAAATACAAAACAAAAGAAACACAACGCGAGTGGTAGTAGCTCAAATCAAAAGAAAACTTCTAAGCATCGTTTTGAATGTTATAATTGTGGGAAGCGTGGGCATTTTGCTAATGAATGTCGTGCTCCGAAGAAATCAACCAGGAAACCATCAAAAGACGAGACAATGCTGGCGTTTAATGTAGAAACCATCTTGAGTGAAGTTGAAGAGAATACCTGGATTTTGGACAGCGGTCCATCTGCGCACATAATATTCAGAAAAGATTATTTTGAAGAACAAGTGGAGTGCAACCAAACGTCATTGTCATTAGGAAACAAACAGTCTGTAGAAGTGTGCGGTATTGGAAAAGTTATGATTCGCAGATGGGTTGATGAACAGTGGGAGTACAGCATACTACAAGGAGTTTTGTATGTCCCTAGTTTAAGAAGAAACCTGTTTTCTGAAGGAGAAATAGGTCGATAAGGGTACACTATTATCAATAAATACCCGAATGATTTAATATACAAAGAAGATAAAGTGGTAATGAGTGCAATAATAACATAAAAAAACTTATATGAACTAAAATTTTAAACTGTGGTTCCAGACACTTGTAATGTGATTCAAGGCAATCAAAGTGACATTAAAAAGTGGCACGAGAGACTAAGGCATATCAACCTTAAACAAATAAAGAACAAGAGTGATAATAGTGTTGTTGAAGTTTT
>NQII01011056.1:12394-31103 GCA_002778355.1 Clitarchus hookeri
TAAATATGGAGAAAGCAGTGATCTCATAGGATATTCAGATTCAGACTTTGCAGGGGATTTTGATACCCGTAGGTCTACTACAGGTTACATTTTTCAAATGATGGAGGACCAATCACTTGGTGCAGTCAAAAACAAAATACCATTGCTCTCTCAACTACTGAAGCAGAATTTGTAGCTGCCTGTGAAGCGGCAAGAGAAATACTGTGGTTGAAACAATTATTGTCAGAGTTATGTGAGAATTATAAATGTAATACACTATGTGTTGGTAATCAGAGTGCTATTAAACTAATTAACAACCCTGCTAATCATAAGGAACAAAGCATATAGATGTCAAATATAATTTTTTAAGGGAAAATGTGGAGCTGGGCTTAATAAAAATCGAGTATGTATCAAGTAAAAATAAATTGGCAGACATGTTAACTAAGGCCTTGCCCACTTAATCTTTTGCATATCTGAGAAATAATTTTTTGTATTGCAAGTAATTTCTTTTTGAAACTAGTAATGTTAAATTTTAGTGGGAGTATTAAATATAATAGTTTAACATTTTGCATTGTTTTAAAACAAATTGTTTGATTGGCATAATTGTCACCATTGTGGTTGGTATAACTGTCACTAGGCGGCGCCATTGTAAAATGGCGTTTTGGAGTATACCTGTGTCTTTCTTGCTGTATCATTGTTATGGTTTAGTGAATAAAACATTTATACTAGAAATCTCAAGTTTTATTACAGAAGAAACCGATAAACCTCAATCTTACTAACCAACCATATCAGTCATGCACTCTTTACCGCTAGCACTAACTAAATATTCCATTAAACCATTCCACTCACACACTCTAATCATGTCATTAAACCATGCTGACCACACCATAGAAGCGACACTCTCTTCATACAGTCAAACCAACCAACCGAATGTGTGATGGCCATACCCTATCAACACATTAGGTATGCCTACCATACAATCAAACTAACAGTATATCAACCATACAGTTAGTCAGGAAGTATTTGTAAAATGCCCTAAATAACCCTATCATCGAAACAATATTAAATACTGATAGAACACTGCAACATGTCTAAACATACGAAAATATTTTTGTATGATTTTCTGCTTCTCACGTGCAAAATCGTTTCAAATAATTACAGAATATGTTGAAGCTTCCCCTGGAGACACGACTTTGTCGTTGTCACTATAAGGAAATAATTCGATTCCATCTACCCCTCGAAGTAGATATAACACGCAGGTACTTTGGCAGCACTAGGGATTTCGAGCACAAGTACACATTCTGGAAACGTATACCATTCAGTTCCACCAACAAACTTAACATCACAGTTGTATTTCCAAAATTTCAAGTTCCTGCAAAAATACAAGGAATGGTGATTGGCAGCAGGGATCCATGTTGAGATTTAAAAGACATATTGGTCTCTCCCTGGCTAAATATAACAGAAAGACGAATGTCCTGCTGGACGATGTGAATACAATTTTTATAGGATTGTTGGCTAGAATGAGCAAAATATCGTGGAGCGGATTGCGAAGTGTGCAGAGAGTTCTACGAATGTGCGGAGCAGCCTGCGAACGTCCGGATAGTATTGCAGGAAATGCTGAGCGATTTGCGAACGTACAGGTTGTAATGCAGAGGGTGCGCAGAGCTGGGCGGAGATTGCGGAGAGTTGTGTGGAGCATGCGGGCATGTGTGCGGAGTATGCGGACATGTGTACGGAGCATGCGGAGAGGTGTGCAGAGCATACGGAGAGGTGCGCAGCTGCGGTTACAAAGTACAATCACTGCATGATTAGAATGTATCTTTAAAATATCACTCCAAGTAAACTGACAGCGACAAGGCGATGCATAGTTTAACCATTATATTCATTTTTAATACTGTCATAAATTTACCACAATGCAAAAAAATTACCAGATTTTAATTATTTACTAATTTTCTGTTGCCTGTTAAGACAATGTTTCATTTGCTAGAAAAAGTGCCTTCACCTCTAACACTAGAATATTAATTAATTTTGCCAACCAGCATTCCCTTATACTCCACCAAAATTAACCCCATATCAATCAACTATACACCCCGAACCTCTAACTACACAACGAAAAATATTTAATCTATCTCATAATATGTTATGTCTTATATCCACAACCAACACATTCCAACCAGCTATTCCTAAGGATAGTTCCGGCCAAAATATTCTATTTTGTGATACCCCGTGGTATGAAAAAGTGTCGCTCGATGGTGTGGTCAGAATTATTATAATGATATGATTAGTTTGCGTGAGTAGAATAGTTTGATGTAATGTTTAGTTAGTGCGAGAGGGTCAGAGTGTTTAGCTGGTATGGTTGGTTTGTTGGTTGGATGGTANGTTTGATGTAATGTTTAGTTAGTGCGAGAGGGTCAGAGTGTTTAGCTGGTATGGTTGGTTTGTTGGTTGGATGGTATGATAAGTTGGTATGGATTTTTTAGAACTATGTCTGTAAGGGTGTTGTAAATGGTTAATATGATGGTATTGATTTTATGATACCTTAGTTGGAATTTATGATTGGATTATTTTGTTGGTTGGTCAGATGGTTGTATGAATAAGTGGTGAAGTTAAATGAAATGATAGTCGATACAGTAGTAAATATATTTGTCTGTTATGCTCGATCAGTATGTCTGAGATCGCCATTTGATATGACTTGTATTGTTAATAGCATTACTAATGAATGCTTCGGTTAGAGCAGATGATAGATTGGGTGCAGCACAAGCGACACNCTTGTATTGTTAATAGCATTACTAATGAATGCTTCGGTTAGAGCAGATGATAGATTGGGTGCAGCACAAGCGACACAATGAATAATCACCAGGCTACTTAATCGAGGTGGAATAACAGAGCATGAATATAATGTACTATGCTGGTTCTAGGGGACCTAGTAAATATCAGATGACTAAATTGTGGTGTCTACTTCTGGAAGGAATAATAGAGAATGAAAAAAAGGCTACTTAGAAAAGACATTAAATCCAAGATTGTGGGGTAGGGGAAGGCGACTAAGTTGGAAAGACAGGGCTTGGAGGAATGGTGTTGTCAACAACTTGTCTGGTGGGTTAAACAAATGAAATCCCATGATCCAGGGTGGAGCGATGACGAATAAGATGGAATGTTCGAGAATAAGTAATTAGGAACAAGGTGACAATATTATGTGAAAAGGTGGTACTGACATGAACCGAGATGGTGGCCATCAAGGTTGAATGTCGGAGCACAAGGAAATGAAATTCAAGATGTTGGACATGGAATGACAGATCATAAGTAATTGGGAACAAGATGGCAGTGATAATATTGATTAACAGAGCATGAAAAAAGCTGTTGTCGGAAGCTCATTTGGTGGCTTAGTCAAATCAAATCGAAGGTAGAAGGATGGAGCATAGGTAACTAAAGCGAAATGCGAGATCATGAGAAAAGAGGTGGAATATTAGAGCATAAGAAAATGACATCCAAAATGGCACCCAGAATCAAGACGACAATTCAAGATGGTGGCTAGAAAAAAGATGATGCTTCAAGATGGCGTCCAGAAACAAGATGGTAGAAATCAGCTCATTAGCTCCCGACCCTTGTCCCTGTTCCAGAAAAGGTGGGTAATTTTGAGGGGGAAATGGGGCTTTTTGGTGTAAAAAGTGAGCCCCCCTCCCCCGAATATGATGAAAGTGCTTTGGGGGCTCGGTTTTGCACTTGGGGGCTCGTTTTTTCACTTGGGAGCTCGTTGCTTTTTTTTTTTAGGGAAAAAGAAAAATTTTTAGGGAGAAATTTTAAAAACAAAATGGTGGTGGTGACGTTAGAGGTCATAGATCCTTTAATCCCGATACTGAATCCTGCCCCAGAATCGGCCAAATAATACTTTTCACTTGCCTGACTCATGCCACTCCCTCTTGCTAGTGCATAGTAGCTAACTTGCTGGTTTACAGCAACCACAGGTGGAACATTCATTTCACTCTCTTCTTTAGTAACTTATTAATTTATTTTTTGTTTTCGAGGTGTTCCCCTTCTAGTTTCCCGTAACTTGATAAAGAGGTTCGCAAATAATTGTCGAGGTCGTTACGCCTGTTAGGATATCGTTCTTCATACGCATTACAAAAACGAACAGCATTATTCTCAAACTCGCCATACACCATGAGAAAATCGGCTTATTCAGCATAAGAAAATAACATATTTCAGCACATATTGCGTCTAAGTAGTATGAACTATCACAAAGTACTAACATGGCAGTCCCAATGCAATCAGTGTAAAGGAAGCAGAATCTACACAAACATAGCAGTTAAATGGACCAGACAAATGTAGGTATTTAAAATAGTCATATTATGATAGCGCATAAGCTACTTGAGTTAGAATCCTGCAAAACACACCATTGACGTTCTAATTTCCTGCAGTCAGTATTATTCTCTTCATGTGAATCGGCATTGTTCCATTTGAAAAAAAAGGATCTTTGTATAAGTAATACACATTCTAATACTTATTAAAATCTGTGACTGTGTTGCAATTAAGAGCATTTTTCTAAGCTACTATTCTGTGAAACTAGCACATAAAGAGCACCTATAATTTCCGATATATTTGCGGTGATAATTTTTGGTGAGTCATTCTTTATAACAAATATTTGTTGTAATCTTTTCCACTAAATGTAATTTTAATTTTTATGTTATTATTATTTTTAATACACTTTAATCATTAAGGTTTTTCCATTTAATAAATATTTTTTACGTTTATTTATTTAAATCAAATTTTTATATTTCTTTAAAAAATCTCAACCTCATCGATTTATTTCAAATCCTTTTGAGACTTGTAATCATTCAATACTTCTTTCATCACCACTTTTTATAGAAAATGGTTTGAGAAATCTATATTATGTACTCTCATAACAATTTTTTTTATAGTGTACAATCAAATATAAAGAGAAATAATTTAATCAGAATGTAATTAAGGAGGTGAGTTCCAAAACTTTATTCTTCCACTCTAACAAAATTACGAGAAAAAAAGTGTATACTGAAAACAACAGCATATTTCGAGTATCTGGTTAAATTAGAACCAAGTTTATTGTAATTGCATTAAGTTTACGTGAGCAAGAATAATTCTAATGATGTTCATTATATTTTAAAATATGTTTAAATATGGTTTGTTTTAGTTTAGTTACAGTATGCTGTGTATGTGAAAGTTTGGAACGAGAACCTGAATTGTGTTACAGTTTTTGGAGCAATCATAATTGGCATCGTAAAGCAAAATAATAATAATATTCTGTTTTTCATTTGCACTCACAATACAATTCACAAACTGAGTGATAAAAATAATAATAAAGTATTACATCCTCACCAATATGACCTTAAAACAATCAAAGTTTGCAAGTTGTTCCCAAACACAAACTTGGCGATTTCTTGTCACTGAAGTAGTTTAAATGATTTACAGTACCATGCAAAGTATAGTCGCACTTACATTCGAATATATTCGGTTTCTTCCCATATCATTCAGTCACCATCTGGAATCTCTGGTTCTTGCAGTTTTCAACGATAGCAAACAAGATACTCCATTGTCTACTGATCTTCACAAAATATTTTCTCAGCAGTGCCCTTACATCTTTCACTTTTTCAGCTTTGACACTAACTTTGTTGGATAGTACATTGGGGTTTACCTGACTAAAGTGTTTTCATTTCTGATTATAATTTGTTTTGGGTTATCAGGGTGCTTCATCAAAACCAATAGTTTTGAGGCAACAAATTTAAAATGCAGTTGGGCAACTGTTTTATGACCTGTGTTAATGCCACCTTCCAATTACACCCAGATACATCATATCCAACACTTCTAACTGTGCCAAACTGTAGAAATATTTCTTCATACTCTTAAGGTTGTGTGATAGTCCTTTCTCTTCATTATATATTATATGCGGCCAAACACTCGGTCCGGAGTAGGAACGAATGGCCGACCACAGCAAAAGTATTGTGAACCGATTCCACATATTCAGAGATATCAGAACATCACCGCTTTGCTAACATCCCAATTACATTTATGTTCTTAATCTGTCCGGGACACCCATCACAAAACAGCTCAACTTTATTGATTTGCTGAATCCCAATTACATAGCAAGTGAAATAGAATTGAGGCACTTTCATTTGAGACTTTTGCCCTGACATTTCTACCCATGTGTAGATGAGAACAGTGTCTCTGTTTTGTAGGGAATTTGAAGGACCAACACAAACAGTGTAGTTATATTGGTTCAGTTGGTGGCTGTAATAAGTTGACTGATCAGGCACTTTCTTCAGAAATCGATTATTTTCACAGTGAAATGAAAGTTTCATATCATTTGTACGATTATCTGTCCTAAGCAGGTCATAAAATGCACTGCGTCTCATTTTATGGACAGTGAATTAGGTCATGGCTTCAATTTTTGCACCCCAAATGTTGTCGAAATAAGTGCTCTTAATCTGATGCACTCAGAACATGCATATGTAGCTGGTGTTTTAAAGCTGTAACTGAACTCAATTTTGAAAATATATCTTGTGACTTTGTACTTAACATGACATCCATACATCTCATTATTATTTTAGGCTAACTACAATTTCCAAATACTACAATCACTACGCAATTATTTGTTCACAGTTTTCTCTCGCGTGTATAGTGATTCTACAGGCTCCAGAGTTTAAAGAAGTTGCCGAAACCTTTGTCTTCTATGAGTGTATTTTGTGCTTTGGGTATGCCCTCCTCACCTCTGTTTTGGAGAGTGGCCTTCAATGAAAAATGATTTCCCAATGTTTCGTACTCTGAAGGCAAATATACCCAACATAGAGAGAAATGTCTGTGAACAAACTTAAACCATTTCTCTAGATTATGTAACAGGTCGGTATGACAGAGGAAATGTTTGCTGAAGAAATGTGAAGCTTTGACCTGAGAACATCATGTGGAAGAATTAATTTCTGGGGCAGTACTAAATGTGGAAGAATTAAGTTTTGAAATGACATAAATTTCTACTATATTTTTTATAGGGATGGAAAGGGTTTTGGCACATTCTGGGATAATAATCCATTGAAGGGCTGACAGAACTACAGCATTACTAATATACCTCATAAAATATAGAAATGGAGGAATTAAGTTTTTGATCTCATCTCCGTAATTAAAAATTCTTATTATTTTTTCCACTAGTTAATAATCGAGAAAAATTATTGTTTTTATTCTCTTCGATAAATTACAATCTAAATTAAGTACAGCATTAGAAGCAATAGGTTTAGGAACATCATTATAATTTTATTTTGAATGGTTTTTATATCTGTTGATAGAATTTTAGGAAAATCATTTAATATCTTATCTTTATATATAAAAGTTAAATGTATAGTTATTTGTGTAAATTGATAACATTTTATAAAATAATGATTCTACAGCAATTTGTTTATATATATTACAAATGTATTTTATTTTGTATTANCACTCAGAACATGCATATGTAGCTGGTGTTTTAAAGCTGTAACTGAACTCAATTTTGAAAATATATCTTGTGACTTTGTACTTAACATGACATCCATACATCTCATTATTATTTTAGGCTAACTACAATTTCCAAATACTACAATCACTACGCAATTATTTGTTCACAGTTTTCTCTCGCGTGTATAGTGATTCTACAGGCTCCAGAGTTTAAAGAAGTTGCCGAAACCTTTGTCTTCTATGAGTGTATTTTGTGCTTTGGGTATGCCCTCCTCACCTCTGTTTTGGAGAGTGGCCTTCAATGAAAAATGATTTCCCAATGTTTCGTACTCTGAAGGCAAATATACCCAACATAGAGAGAAATGTCTGTGAACAAACTTAAACCATTTCTCTAGATTATGTAACAGGTCGGTATGACAGAGGAAATGTTTGCTGAAGAAATGTGAAGCTTTGACCTGAGAACATCATGTGGAAGAATTAATTTCTGGGGCAGTACTAAATGTGGAAGAATTAAGTTTTGAAATGACATAAATTTCTACTATATTTTTTATAGGGATGGAAAGGGTTTTGGCACATTCTGGGATAATAATCCATTGAAGGGCTGACAGAACTACAGCATTACTAATATACCTCATAAAATATAAAAATGGAGGAATTAAGTTTTTGATCTCATCTCCGTAATTAAAAATTCTTATTATTTTTTCCACTAGTTAATAATCGAGAATAATTATTATTTTTATTATCTTCGATAGAATACAATCTAAATTAAGTACAGCATTAGAAGCAATAGGTTTAGGAACATATTTTAAAATTTTATTTTGAATGGTTTTTATATCTGTTGATAGAATTTTTAGGAAAATCATTTAATATCTTATCATTATATATAAAAGTTAAATGTATAGTTATTTGTGTAACTTGATAACATTTTATAAAATAATGATTCTACAGCAATTTGTTTATATATATTACAAATGTATTTTATTTTGTATTATTTATTTTAGATTTCCTTTTATATTCGAACATATCTACCATATTAGTTAGATCCATTATTTTAGCAAAATTGTCAGTAGTGAAATCATTGAAATTTTCCATTTTTTTCTCCATTAAAAACACAGATTTCTATCATTTTATGTTTTTTGCTACCTTGAACATTTTGAATAAAATAATTTATTTTGCTCATCAAAATTTTTTTTTAAACAAATCATTTAATACAGATTTTAATGGAACTTTATTTTTAAAATTATAAAAATATAAATTTAATTTTTGTGATTCAACAACTTTACTTATATTTATATTTGACTGAGAGAGTATATTTCTTTTCCCACATATATAATTTCTTTGAAAAAAAAAACTAAATTCTAAGTTTTTGTTTGTAATACAATAATTAGTAAGATATTATCATTATTTAGTTCATTTTCAAAGCAAAATCAATTGAAAAATTATCCAATTTATGTTTTTTCATATATTTTTTTAATTCATATGTTATTGCTTATTATGAGACATCTTTGAATTTCATTTTAATTGGAATGAGATCATTTACTATTTTTGTTTGATAATTCGCTGTTCTTCCTGCAAAATCATAACATTTTTCTTTTGTAGTATAATCATATAATTTTTTTTAAAAGCAACATAATTTATAAATTATTATCGTAGTATTTTACTTTTTACTACAACAATTTAATTCATTTTTCAAACCCCTTATTCTAAATTATTACATTAATAATTTCAATCTAAATATTAATTTAGATTTAAAGCATAACTATTTTATATATTTTTTGTGATTTTATTGTATTCACATGACTTTGAATTAATTTTATTAGGAATAAGATTGTTTTAAATTATTTTAAATTTTTTGTTTTTCAAGCAAAATCATTTAACTTGCAATTTGTAGTAAATCTTTTAATCCCTTTTTAATACTTTTATTTAAAATTTATTAAAATATTAATTTTTATCTTATTTACTCAAACTAGATCTATGGGAATTGATTTTTTCTATGCTAGAATGAAATTGATTTAATGCTGTTTTAATAGCATCACAAATACTATTATCATTAATTTGTCAACTTTTAATTACTAACATTATTTTGATTGTTACGATAATATTTAAGTCTTTGTTGAAAATCGTAAAATTTTATTGTTTCTACATAATTGTTAAAATTAGTTTTTAATCCGAAAACATTTTAATATAGTCATTACAACTATATATTTTGCTATCAGTTCTTGAAATTGTATCAAAATATTTTTCGCAATAACAGATTAATTCTTATCCTGATACATCTATAATTCAATAATCATTGATTTTTTAAATTTTTATGAACTTAAAAAAACATGTTAAACAATTAAACATAAATTCTCACATATAAAGGAATACAATTTTTTATTATATTATTATGATAATGGATTTTTATCATGTATAAATTAATGTATTAAGTCATTAGGAATATTTCCACCAAATGAATAAAAGTAAGAATTTTCATTAATATTTTTAGAATGACAGTTACAGGGGTTATCAAGATTTTATAAAACAATTGCAAGTTAATTCTTTTATTTAAATTATGTAAATACTCAGTTATGTAAATATCACTAAAGATTTTAGTTCTTATTTTTGAAATAATTTGTTCATTCTTAGTTTTAACATAATTGGTCAATAATTATTTTTTTTGCTTTTACTCTTCTCTTTTTTCATTCCTCTTACAGGGACAGAAACTAATTTACATTACCTGCTAATATATAAATTTATTGTTCTTTGAATAATTTTCGGTTTTTTATTATTTGGAATTGAATTATATAAAGTTTCTCCGCCGCTATACTAATGAGAGTTGCCAATTGTTTTATAAATGGTAAAAATCCACCATGTTTCAATACATTTTCAGTTTTATCAGAACTATTTTTTTAATGCTGGTAATGCTAATAATAATTTTTACAATTTAATTTCTAATAATTTTTCTCCAATTTTAGTTTTTGTTAAAAATTTATTTATATAGGCTTCTTTATTAAATATTTAGAATTTCAAAAACAATTTTATTTTCTGTTACATATAATTATATATAATTTAAAATATTTATATTTAATATATGCATAATTGTTTGTATTAATTTATAATTAATTCAGTTAATTTCGCTAAAGTTATTTTCTTTTAGTAAAATAGTTCCATCTCCAACTGTGCTAGCAATTTTTTCTTTTATTGGTGATTCTTTACTTAACCTTATTTCAATATCCCATTTTTGTAAAACTTTATTAGCTCCATGTCATAATTCTGAATATTTATTATCTCTATAAACAGTATCATTAATAGTTTTCCATTTATATATTTAAGAATATAAATATGAAAACATGGGCAAATTATGGAAGCTATGGAAAATCCAGGTATTACTTCAACTATAATGAATACTTTATTAAAATCTCAAATGAAAATTATTATTATTTAGAAATAAGTGATATTAATAATAAATATCAAATTAAAAATATTGCTTCTGATGCATCTAATGAAATACATTTTTTGTTCCCGAAAATAGTAAAATTTATTGGAAAAGAATTTGTAAAATTACTTTTTATAGAAATTATTCTGGTGGCATTTGTTTGCAATTTTATAAAACAATAAATAAATATTAATTTAAAAGTTAGCTATTTTTAAAACTAGAAGGTAAATTAATTTCAGTTATATCTAAATATATATTATAGGTTAACTTTCTTTTTTATTATTTAATTTCTATAAAAACTTAAATTTTTTTATATTACAAGAAGAAGAATCTAAAGTGTAAGTATTTTATTGTACTTATGGATAACGTAAATATTTTTTTACATCTTTATAATCAAAATATATTTATAAATTATACAAATACTAAAATAATTGTTAACAAGTTCAACTAAAATTTTTTGTATAGTTTTTCGTTAACATTTTTAAGTTTTTATATATTTTCATAACAATAAAATTATTCATTTTCAATTGTTGATTTATATAAGATTGTGTTATGCAATCATTTTATTTAGCTTCGTTTATTACAATAATAATTTAAAATATTATTATTATCTATTTTTTTGGATTCATCAACACTATGTAGTTTTATGATATTTTCTTTATTATGATAATATTATTTTCTATAAATATCAGAACAGGTTTTACATATATTTTTTTATCTTTTGTATTATTGCATATGTAAAGAAAATAATTTATATGTTTTTCTGTATCACACTTTTTAAATATTTTTCCATTTTAAAGTTTTCAAGATATTATAAAAATATTTAAAAAACATTTTGTTAATTTTTAATTATAAGTTTTATAACATTATATTAACAGTTAAATGTTATAGTTTTTGATTCACTGTTAGGCATTTATTTATTAATATTTATATATTTTATATAGTTATTTTATTTTATGTTAATATTTAGCTAATTTTACTATATCTGAGTACGTGATGAAATGAGGCTAATGTGATATTATTCCTTAACTTTGTAGTGTATGGTATGACTACTACATTCCCTACTTTCCGGTTGTACACAAATTCTTCGACACATTGTGTGTACATAAATTATATATATATATATATATATATGTTTTTGTAAATTTTAGTGTTTTATTTTCTAACCCATGTGATGTATAAAACTGAGTTTATAACTCATTTTGACCAATTTTATCGCATTTTCTTTTTTTGCAGTGGGGTCTTTAAATCTGAAATCTGTTTATATTACACACATATACATGAGTAATAAAAGAAACTAACACAAATACACTCTTTGATTCATAGCGTCCGGACATCCCTATGTAAACATAAACTCGCGACTTGATGTTACGACTGCTGCCACTTCCGCTATAAAATGAGGGAAAGAGGCTCGATGTTGGTCTTTGCTACGCAATACCGGTATAATGGTTGGAGCAAGGGAACTCAGTGACATCGAATGTGATGTAGTTTATAGATTGCTACATCCGAAGGCAATAAATCAGGGTTATTTCCGCCCTTCTCAAGTTGCCCAAGTCGATCATCGAGGACGTGATTTCGAAGTGTAAACGGGAAGGTACAGCCAAAACTCAACAATAGTAAGTTAGCCCTCTTGTGTTGAAGGACAGGGAACATCGAGAATCGAAGAAGGTGGTACGGGAACATCGCATTTCACCGTGGTACATCACTCATTAATTCCGCGGTGCCACTAATTGTGAAGCTAGCTGAAGGTGCACCAGAAGTTACGAGGACTTGGGTACAAATCTCAGGCACTTGCCCATAAACCGGATTTTTTTACTTATTAATACAAAGCACCATGTTCGTTAGTATATGTGGACGACTGGATATGTGTAATTTGGAGTGATGAATTACTCCAATTACACTCCAGCATGTGGAAATTTGGCCGTATGATGGGAGGGTTTGAGTGTGACAAATGCCAATTGAACACAACATATGGGTCACTATAGTGCCCATGGTAAGATTTGGTGGAGGTGGGGTACCAGTGTGGAGTTTTTATTCATGGAAATGACTTGGCCTTCTTGTAATACTACAGTGCTTGTTAAAGACGGAAGGCTATAAGGAAATGTTGACCTGCTGTATGTTTTTATATTATAAGACTAGTCCGTAGATAATAACTGTGTGTTTCAGCATGACAGTACTCCTTACCATAAAGAACGGTATGTTTGTGAGAGGTTTGTGGACAATTGGGTTCCGGAATTGGACTTGCCAGCCCAGATCCTCATCTCAGTCCCATAGAAAACGTCTAGGAGGAACTGGAACTGTGACTGCGTGCCATACCCAAACGAGCCGTATTACTTACTTCACTTGCTACAGCACCACAGGAATAATGGACGGCCTTTCCCCCAGAAACATACCAACATCTTGACAGTCTGCCTTGCAGGACTAGAGCTGTAATACAATCCAAGTGTGTGCAGTGTATTTAAGGGACACTTTTTAGGCAGATACGAAGATGGACTTCTATTTTAAAGTAAATTTTTTAGTGTATATGATTTTCTTGATTAGCTGCTTTGAACTTACTAATGTGAG
Source organism: Clitarchus hookeri (assembly GCA_002778355.1). Lineage (NCBI taxonomy): Eukaryota > Metazoa > Arthropoda > Insecta > Phasmatodea > Phasmatidae > Clitarchus > Clitarchus hookeri. The sequence goes on from NQII01011056.1 coordinate 25,806, forward strand.
CAGGTGACTTAAAGAGATGGTAGGTTGTATTTGTCGTAGCTAAATGCCAAAGTGCAAGCAAATGCCTGGAGGACATTAAGAGGATAAGAACTATGTGAGCATTTTTCGATGTGAGGAAAAATAGCGTAGCCCTGGGTGACATGTCAGAAATTCGAAACCCGTTTTATCATACAAGGTAAAAGAGTGAGTTACGGCTGTCCTGATAGTCTCTACACTATCTTATTGTGCTAAGCGCTATTCGAAAAAAAATAAAGCAAGAAACTAATGTCTGTCCAAGCAAATTATACAACTGTCTGGACTGGGACGTAACAACAATTATTCGAAAATGTTCGAAAATAATCTTCTCTTATTGCTACAACAGTTGCAACAAATCTATTTATTTGTGAAGGGATCCAGACCACAAAATAGTATCTGAAAAATCACTTTGCATACGGAATCTACCGAATATTTACACTTGATTGGCTGATTGACTCAATATGATGTCCTAATTCTAGAACCAGACTGGCTGCTTAGTCAGTACTACATCAGACTACTGGCATGAGATTGGAAGGCTAAAAGTTTACTATAATTTACTATCCGCAGTAATTTATTGGTCAAGAAAAATGTCATAGTCAGCCTGGCATAGAAAAACATTTGTTGCTGCCACTATCACTAGTTGATTCATTGAAAAAACTAGACATGTCACAATAACACCGGACGTTTTGGCCTACATTGATGACACTGTTTACAGAAGACCACAGGAGCACAGATTTTACAAGAGGAGGAACTATAAGTTATAGTTTCATTTCTAGTGTTCTAACAGTTGGTTCACACAGAATGAATTTACTTTCTACATATTCACATGAAATGGACAAACTTCAAAATAATGTAGCACCAGTAGCTGTGGAAAACGAATTCGGAAGAAAGTCTCCTTGTATAAATTAATCTTTATATAACTGCTGAAGAAAAAGTTGATGTTGATGAAGACGTAAATATTGTACCAGCTGAAGAAAACGATTTTGACGATGGCGATGAAAAAGATGGTATTTTCCCCAGCACACTGAGATATCCTCTTAAAGAATTTGATGCGAATATCGGCAGTTTATTATCGAATGACCCTGAAGAAGTGTTTGATAGGATCAGATTTTTCATTACTATGTAAAGAGTCTGAGATCATTCGCGCATGATTGAGATATTTTTTTAAACCTCTGGAAGAAAGGGATTATACTGGATGAATCTGTCAGGTATAAACTGCATGTTGCCGATATATATTAAGTTATGATGTAAAGAAGATATGTATGCATATATAAAATGTAGGTTGCTTAATGTATCATACCCTACCATAGTTTTTGATAGTAGGCTTTATGGCTTCTTGCAGTGTTGTAAGTAGTTGGCTATAAAAGGTTGTTGAAATTTATGTTCTGTGAGAAAGTGTTCATTTGGTGTGTACACGTTTGATAGAAAACTAAAAAAACTGGAACACCACACAGGGATGCTTGCAGAATGTATTTTGAATGTGCTATGAATTTTTTTGTGTAATTTCTGTAGGATGTGGAATACCTGTGAAGCAACCGTGCAATGCTAAATTTATTTAAATTGCGGAAAGTTTTCGGAGTGTTTCCGGAATGTCCGAGGAATATCAAGTGTCTTTGGAAAATGGAATAGCTGTGGAACAATTGGATATTATAATGCTTAAATAATGCTGACTCTCTGACGAGTACACTTGAAGAATTACAATGATTGAAAGCAATATAATTTGTAGAAGGAAGAGTGATCATCTTGAACATCTCGGAAGTTATGACTGGTGCATATCTCAACAAAATCAGTGAGCAGATGATTTTAACAATAATGCATTTAATTAAAGGTTATAAAAAAATCGATTTTATCAGGATCCATAATTATCTATACACGATTTCACAACTTATGGTTTGAGATAAAAAAAATAATGACATGCTGTAATACAATACGGCTTCTAGTCCATGTGGCAGATATTATTGTTAAAATTGCATAGGGAAGCACTTCTCACTCCGTGCTCGCGACGCCCCGGTACGTTGTAACTGTCGTGTTGTAACTGTTTGTTCATATTTTCCATGTCGTAAATCGAAGGGCCTTTTGATATAACATATTGCTCTTTATGTTTTTTCCATTGACCGCCAGATAATAGCAGTTAGATTGTCCCAACAACCTTTTACGCTCTACAAACAAGAGATGACATCACTCTCTACTGGCGGTGGCATACTCATAACCTGGTAGTCATGTAGTGCGCTCTCTCATGCATTTTTGTTCTTGCTGAATTATTACCCTGTATGAGTTTACGAAAGTGTTTCATTGGACAAATATCTCGTAAGGGGAATTGAAAATCAGCCTTCTGCAAACACACTACGACCACAACAAAGAACATCAAAGTGCCGGAAATATGAAAACTATCTTAACTATAGATTCACGTACATTGTTCATAGCAATTTGAAACGACCGCAGTGTTTATTCTGTCTGAGGTTACTAGCAGCGCTAAATATGCTGCCGAACAAACTGAAGTGTAACATGGAAAGTAATCACAGCCACTTGGTCAACAAACTGCCGGGAAATTTTGCAGGTAAGCAGGTAAGTCGAAGGAACTAAATGAACACAGGTCATTTGTGAAGAAGTTGTTTATTAATAAAGCACTTATTGCGTCGTACAAAATAGCCCACTGTGTTGCACAGCATTAAAAATCTCATACGACTACTGAAAAGTTTATTCTACCAGCAACCTTTCATTTGGTTACAATAATGATTGGTGTATCCAATGCGAAGGAACTCTTGTCTATAACTATGTGAAATGACACTGTGAAACGTCAGATTTGCGATGTGGCCGAGGATTTAGATATCAAAAGTCGAGGAGTTAGCTCTTTACTATTAATTTAGATGAAGCAACAGTCTAGTAAAGATTCGCGTTTCATTTGCTATGTTCCATTTATTGATGGAGATATATTCGAATACCTATAATTTTGCGAGGAATTTGCAGGCGGCATTAAGTATGTTGACCTGTTTGCTGTTTTAATGAATTCATTAATGCAAATAACAATGCATGGGCGAACTGTTTTGGAGTCTGTGTGGACGACGCACGAAATATGTCAAGCCAATATGGTGGACTAAAAGACAAGGTTATTGCTAATGTTGCTAATACAATATGGACACGTTGTATTATCTACAGAGAATTTTTAACTTAAAAATAGCCGAGAATAGTATTAAATACAGAACATTTACGTGATAATAAATCAAATTTTGAGGAATGATGGAGAAGAACAAAAGGAGTGAAATGAGATAGAGAATGGTGAGGTGGAAATGTCTTAGTCAAATGTTATAGGCGAAAAACGTGGCGAAGAGAAATTGTAACATTCTGTACTGTTTTTATTGACATCATACATACCATGATAAGATGAATAAGTTATACAGAAGATGTTCGAAATGGCGGCCGCCAACATAGATTCAGACATGACAGCATCGCAAGAGGTTCGGAGCCATTCGCTGTTAAAACATCGCTGGCGACGTTTTCATGGCATCACATGCATCAAGGATTCTTGTCATCAGGTCTTTTTTATGAAGTACTGGTGTCTCATAGACAAGACTGTTTGCATGACCTCACAGGATAATATCTATCGCAGTGAAATTAGGTGAACGTGCTGGCCACGGAATAGGACCTCCTCTTCCTATACACCTTTGTGGGTACATCTCGTAAATTACCAGCTGAAAAGTTGGCTGTGGCCCCATTATGTTGCACCCACGTGTGTTGACGAACAGAAAGTGGTACATCCTCCAACAATTTGGGGAGTATGTCGCTCAGAAGCATCCTGTACACTAGTGCTGTAAGGCGGCGTCGAAGAAGATATGGCCCCATTAGGTGGTCGTGGATCATGCTTGCTGTTATATGAGGATTGCCATCTGCCCAAACGTGGCTATTTAGAGTGTTCAGTATCCCGTCTCGAGTGAAATAAGCTTCACCGGAGAAAAGAACATTAGTATCAAACAGAGGATCCATCACACAAAACTGCAGTAGTCATTCTCAAAAAAACGACATGTGGAACAAAGTCAGCGGAGCTCAAGGCGTGGACTTTCTGTGGGCGATAGGGGTGCAGCAACTGTTCATGCAATGCATTCCACACAGTACTGTGGGTCACATCCATTGTACGTGCTGCTGCCAGGGTGCTCACTGTCGGTTCTACTGCCACTCGATCAAGCACTGCTTTTCAAAAGTCAGGTGTTCTTGCAGTTTGTCTTCCTCCACGGTCCTGGAATTTTGGTCTCAATTGCCCCGTTTCCCTTAAACGATGGAAAATTCTGAGTAACATTGAGCACGCTGGATGCCTCCTCTGTGGATACGTTGCCTGATACAACCGTTTGGCTTCCCTGCTGTTTCCATTTGCTTGCCGGAAGACAAACATGATATCGGCAAGTTACTCAACCATGTACTCCATTTCTGTCTTCGCTGTTCACTGGCAAAACACACACAGCAGTATGCCAGTAGTTAACATGCCCTTGGCTTCTTCCCCACCGCCTTACACCGCCATTATGACAATTTTTACCATCATGTATTTGTGGTTAAGGTGGCATAACTAGCGTGTATTTTTGTCAATTTTAATAACATGGACAAATTATGCAAGGGAAAGAAACACATATACCCCAGCTGTTCAACAATAGCTTTGTTCTTATGAAAAATTTGGATTTCGATTAAAAAATTAATAATGAAACCAATAAAATTTTTTTTTCAGCACTGAATTTATTTCCTTAAGAAAATAACATTAACATTGGAAATGATGTTAAAGGAATTCCAAAGAAAAAAACACTTGAAATCACATTATGCGAGGTAAGTGTTGCTTATATTGTAGGCATATCACATTAGTGTTTATTACATTCAACAACAAGTTCTCGAAAATGTTGGGTGTAGTGTAATAACACAAGACCACATTTTTTTTTGCTAAATTAACAATACTGCTTACATAAGCAGATATGTCCTCGCATATTATGGAGGGTTACATTTTTTCATGCACAAGTGGGGTGCCAATCCTTATTTTCTTATGGGCGGTGTTGATATAAGCAAACCAATTTATCATGGATTGCACCTCTTTTTTTGGTAACATATTATACCAAAACTTAGAGATTAAGCTGAGATACTGCACGTCGTATTTACAATAAAACATGGGCTTTACCTCTACTGTTATGGGCATGTACATCCTTAAAGAAAAGAATTAGTCGTATATATATACACACACACACATGATATCCCAGAACGCGCGCATAAGTACCACACCACGCGAATCCTGAGCGAAAATGGAGACGAAAA
>NQII01011057.1:0-19920 GCA_002778355.1 Clitarchus hookeri
CTGTCAGTTATGACATACAGTACCTTGCGTACCATCTACAAAGCAGTGTTTGAGGCCATCATCTCGTATGGTGCAGTGATGTGGCATCACCGCGCTGAACTTTCGTGGCATAGGCGTAAACTTGTAAGTGCTCAGAGAGCACAAGTGCCTATAAGACTGTCCCTAATGAGTCACTCCCAGTGATCGCGGGTGTGTTGCCTGTGGACGTGTTGGTCCGATGTAGGGGCCTAGTGGCGGAGAGAGTACGGGTTGGCGGGCTGTCTAGAGAAGAGAAGGATGAAATACATAATGGCTTATTAGATGAATGGCAAACGAGATGGATTAATTCGGACAAGGGTAGACAGACATTTGAGCTGTTACCCGANTTATTTAGCTTTTTTCAGACTGCGTTGACAGTTTTAGTTCCTACGGCGTAGTTTCGATAACGTGTGGAGAGCGTGCGTGGCCAGGTCCTTATCTCAGGAGAGGAGGGTGAGAGGCAGCACAAAGATGCGTGTGCCGGTCGCACTTCAGGTCAGTCAGTGGAGAAGTCAGTTGGAAGGCCGTTGCCCTTCAGGGCAGTTGGAAGTCCGCCGTCTAGGCCACGTCGGGTGTGAGGCTAACCCCCACATCTGCAAACTTGAACTTACGAGATTATTTCTCTGCCGGTTTGTTATTCATTTTTTTAATCAGTACATATTTAAGTAGAAAACATAAAAAAATATTTAACGATAATGATGAAAGGACAACCTCACAAGTGCACACTTGTCATGGCACAGTAATTTTTGTGCTATGAATCTTGTACTTTATTGAGACATTTAAAACTGCCCAAAAACACTCACTAAAATTTGAGTTTTACAAGATATTTACATCACCCACATACAACTTTTGTTAATTCGTAGATAACAATAATTTAATTAATACAGTTCAGTTCAATATTACTCCGTTATTATTGATAATATAAAAATACTACTTACAAAGTAAAAATGTTTCTACAAAGAAGTGGCAGGAACCTATTTGTTTTTGTTTTCTTGACAATATGAAAATTACACAATTTGCTTACAGTGCATATATATATATATATATCTCCTCCACTATCACTAAATCACTGCGCATGTGGCACGGCAGTGTTCAAGCACGCGTCTTCCCGTCCACTCAATGTTTACATCACAGTTTTAAACTTTAGCCAGGAAAAAAAATACTTTGCTTTCAAACCTCGGCCACGATCTAAAACAGTAACCGTTATTGGCATTCTTAACCGGTTTTGCGACGTAAGCAGCTGGCTACAATCGCCACCCTTGCCCAATGTAAATATGGTAAGTTCCAGATCTGACAAAACAACATTAGTTACTGTGGTTTTCAGTGGCATTTCTCATTGGCAGGAACTGGTAGAGCAATTCCCCGAGACATTAAGAAAAATATTTGTTTATGCAGGTTGTGCTATGTTCAAAAAAGGTTGATTAACAAAGATATGATTTTCTGAATTTAATGTTTACATTGCAGATATGTACCACCATACCCAATATGGTTCAAAGCAGTTAAATGGTTCCTGAGAATATACCCTAGGATCCAAAAATTTTAAATTGTCGCCATTTTGAAATTCAGCAACCTGGCATGATTGGAAAATAAAAAAGTTGGGTGTTCTTATCAAGATCTGTAAGTGTTTGGGGAATTCAGTTCACCAATTTAATAGGTTTTTAGGAAACATGGACACATAAGCATGCACATCCTGCACATACAGACAGGAAAATGACGTCATAATCAGATTGTTCCTTTGAAAAGTAGTCTAAAACTGTTGATACCCAAGTTAAAATTTCCAACAAGTTCAACACACAGAGGTCGACATCATTTGACCGTCTTTTGTATTGTCACGACTGACATGTCGAACTTTAATAAATGTGTGAAAAACACCAATGATTTATATCAAATTCTGGACATTGCACAGATCTACTTGGCTACTAACACAATACTGTTTTAATGCTATTACAAATGTTGTACATGGTTTGCTTTGCAGTGCATTTCACCGTTAGCCTTAAATTTTGCCAGTGAGTGTAAATTGTAACTTGATGGCTCATGAAGACACAAACCATCAGTAGAACAGTAATGGTTCTACCACACAGTGGGAGGTTATGAGGGAGAGGGGAGGATTCAACTTTGAAAACCTGCAATTGTGTGCAATACCTTTCACCAAATAATGTTCAGAAATTTAATTAGTATTTAAGGAAACATGTAAGGTAAAGTTTAAAAAATAAAATAATACAATGTTTTTCTGATGGAAAAAGTTTATATGTTGCTAAAAAATAATTTATGATAAACATTTACATGTTCTACTTCTGATTCGCATACATAAAATCTACCATCTCATTAAAAGGACACATACCAAGCACGTACTATATTAAGTACCAAAAATTTTGTTGAACCCTACTCAACTATCATACTTTAAGGTATCACTTTCATAAAATATATTAATCAGATCATTCTCAACATAAAATAAATACAACATATTAAGTTGTAATGTTATAAATAGGTTTACATATGTGATCATCAAATAAACAAGTTATAATATTTCTATACACACTCAGAGTAATGTTTAACTATCATATTGTGGAACAACATTTCACTTCAGTAATGGAATAAATGTATTCGTAACTGGGCATTCATTGGTCAATTTTACAACCTCAGTGTAAATGATTTCAGTAAATTAATTGGAACATTTAAGACACCAATAACTCACTTTAAAATTAGTTCATATACACAGTTGCTTTTGAAATTTTTTTTCTTAAAATTATGCTCTCACACTAGCATAAAGATTTCTTGACAAAATTTAAAAACAAACAAACAAATTAATTCAAGACAAAAAAAAATACAGCACAAAATTATTTCAGCAATCACTACTGTTGGAAAATTGTTTTACAACCAAATACATTGCAAATAAAATTCAACATCACATAAAAAACTTCTGTGACAAAATTGTTCCTGATTAGTGATGTGCATGTGGTGCAACCTAGGTAATTAAACACTGTGCAGAATTGCCCCTTCCTTCCTGCACCTGCTGCGAATAAATAATAAATCAGGAAAAGTAACCATAGTACATAAATTATAGTAATAATAAATGTTCAGCTGATAGACTATCAAATGTCACCGTACTCTATAGTTGGAATTTCCTAATTTTCAGCAATTTTTTGAGGAGAGAAAAAAAAAACAACAACCCCACTAATACAAAATGCAAACCTAGTTAAGATAAGCGAATTTGTATTAAAAACCAGGATAATCGAATTTACATATTTTTACTATTAATGGAAGTGATATTGGCTCCAAAAATCAAGATAAAACACAGTACCTATTATACATTTCAAAGCAAACGCAAATCACGCACTGTATGTGCAGAATTTAAAGTACTGTACTGTATGTAGTACAGTACACAATACTTTACCTGATATTTATGTTGCACAGAGTGTAGTGTAATTCACGGCGCATCGAGTATACACAGCTTATACCTGCACCGGCGCCAGGCGCGCGCGATGGAGCGATAAGCGGTGTGTAGCTTCAACGTGCACACAGACCCATCCTTGAGATGGCAGAGCGAGTTGGAAGTTTAGAATGCAATGCAGTAAAGACAATAACGGGACTTTAAAATGAGGCAGTCTGGCATTTAAGCAATACAGTACACTCCCCATTAAAAAATAACCCATACAATCCAAAGTAGAACCTAACATTAACTTTTGCTAAAACAAAGAAAACACATTTTAAAAAATAATAAATTCATTCATTTCAAAGTTTGTGACAACCATAATGAATTTAAAAAAACAGAAGCAATCACCTCTATCAATAAGTGTGGGCTGCTTTCTCATTCAGTCTCAATAAGCTTGGTTGAAACATCTTAGATTTCTATACATCTTTCATTACTAGGAGTATATTTAAATTTTACACATGTGCGCATGCATGCGTGCACACACACAACAAAAGTTTAAAAATTCTGAAATGTTAAGTTTTTTTGTAAACATTTAAACACTTGATATGGAAAAATGTAAGAAAAGTTAAACCGTGCCTTTCTTGAAAAAGTCTTCGATTTTTTTTTGTTTGGCACCGGAGTTGATGCTTTTGTTTATAATGCACCATGCTCAAACTTTTTTAATTTCTAACTTTTTCACTATGGTTAAAACTGTCCTTTTACGCTTTGTTGACATGTTGCGAAAACGACACTATGAACAGTGANCGCTTTGTTGACATGTTGGGAAAACGACACTATGAACAGTGAACAACAACTGTGCCCGAGCAATCGATAAACTTGCAAGACGTGGTGTTGGGGTGGTAACTGAGATGAGAGCGATCAGATTCGCGCTTCAACGGGCGGAAATGAAGGACTCACGCGGGTCTTTGTGACCGGTTGACAGTTTAGAAAGATAAACATCTGCTCACACGGCACAGCCATAGCTGTACATGGTACCCCTGCTTGTTAAACGACACAATTTACAGCATTGTCATACCCCAGAAGTTACAGTAGACTTTGAAAAAAGCCAAAAAGCCGCACGGATAAGCCGAAAACCGGTTAAGCGAAACACAAATAAACGGGAGTGTACTGTAATACTTTCTTGCTGATACAACTGATAACCAATACCGATACACTAGACTCTACAAAGCTGAAAGTAAAAAAAAAAATCACTGCAAATAATTTTTGCAGCAAGTTATTTCCTTAGGTAATTTGTGCAACGGAGGTAAAAGAATGTGTTCTGTTAACATTCCCTGTATAACTTGGTCGCAACTTTCTGTTCTACTTTATGCCAACAAAATTGTTGCGCATGTCTCGAGAACATGTGGTCCTAGTTTTCATTTTTTTTTATTCCACAAATGATGCTGCCTTTTTAAGATTATGGAAAAATTATAAATTAAGAATTATGCAGTAACTTCAGTTCTAACACATGGAACTACATATTCTGGATTCACAATTTACATGATAATTCTTCAGTCCAGTAAATGAAAATGCGCCACACCAGCCTGTCCTCTTTACTTTTGGCAGATAATTGTTCATAACTGAATCTCGAGTATCAGAACAAAATATAAGCAGATCATTCTTCAAAGTCAACATTTTCAAGCAAAGAAGCTTATTACAGGCAGTCCTCGACTTTCATACATTTGAGATTCGTACAACTCGCTCTTTCATGCACTATATTTTATAACCTCTAAATCAACTTTCATACAACCGATTTGTATATTTATTCATGATTTTTAACTGAATACTTGTTAAAAATAACATGTTTATAAGTTAAATATATTATCTTTCTACCACAATTATTCTTTTTTAAATGTTCTTGTAACTTTGGAACNTAACATGTTTATAAGTTAAATATATTATCTTTCTACCACAATTATTCTTTTTTAAATGTTCTTGTAACTTTGGAACGGAACCCCTCTTATTACATGCATTATATTATTCAACATTCACACACATTTTCCCGAACACATTATGTATGAAAGTANTTAAATATATTATCTTTCTACCACAATTATTCTTTTTTAAATGTTCTTGTAACTTTGGAATGGAACCCCTCTTATTACATGCATTATATTATTCAACATTCACACACATTTTCCCGAACACATTATGTATGAAAGTANGGAACCCCTCTTATTACATGCATTATATTATTCAACATTCACACACATTTTCCCGAACACATTATGTATGAAAGTAGAGGACTGCCTGTATTCTGAACTAAGTTCACAAATATAATCATGAACATGCGCATACACATGCCTTTTTTTAATATTTTTGACAGTTACATTAATGTAAATAATACACATAATAACAAGAAGTGGTGCGAGTCAGATTGTCATTTCCGCTCCAAAACATGAGGCATGTGCACATATTATTGCACAGTGCCTTACTTATATTGGTGGTGCTATCTGTAAAGAAATTTTACACATCACATTTCTAATTCATGCCAAATTATTTCCCCCAAAAAAAATTGAATATTGCACATACATGTGGATTAATTAAAATTCAAGTCGACCTAACCATTTGTTATGGAATAAACTTTCTTTAAGTTATTGAACCGTTAGGAAAATGGAGAAAACTGATTGGCCAACACATAGTATCATNTATGGAATAAACTTTCTTTAAGTTATTGAACCGTTAGGAAAATGGAGAAAACTGATTGGCCAACACATAGTATCATACATGTTCATTCGATTTTAAATGATGTTTTGGTTAAACTTTCAATCATTTTTTAGAGCAATGAGTAGTAATTTAAACAAAACACGTATGTGAAATAAATATTTTACTGGAATAATTATTTGTAATTAGCATTTTGATAGTCAATTTTTAATCATGTCACATTTACGGCTAGGTCACCTTGGCATCGTGCTGAAACTTTCGACTATTAACTGTACTCTTAATCCTATCAATTGTATACTCCATTTTTGCAATGCTGTTGCACATATTGAAACATCAAAGCAATTATATTTGTTTTGTTTGTAACAAGTACATTGTAAGTTGCAAGTTACATTTCTTGTTGAAATACTGGCTGTCTAAAATGACACGAAGAATAGAAATTCTTGACTCCTGAACCAAACCTAACTAGGACTAATTTTTTTTTTGTTTTTTGTTAATACAAATTGCCCATCACAAACGTGGAAGAAAAAATACACAAAGAAAATAGGGCTGCTTTTTTATCGGTATCAGCTCAGCACTAGTATTTTTCAATACTGTATTTTAAGTATCAAATACAAGTCCCTTTGCGTACTTTTTATAGAGATTTTACTGTATAAAAATGTGACAAATCTATATTTGCACAGGTTTAGTTTGAATAAAAATGATTGTATTACTAAAAATTTTAACGAGGTTCACATTATTTATTGTCTTTGTGAGAAAGCTGGGCACACCACTTCAAGGCATCTTTACAAATTTCATACTACAGATGGTTTATGATAAAATGAGCACTCTTGAAATCAACCTTTAAAAAAAATCACTGCACCGTAACTGCAGGTATGACCGCAATACTCAGTAAAGTTGGCAACGAATTAGGAGAGGTAGATCCTGGTCTTAACGCCTTACTAAAAACAACATTAAACATTAATGGCACCTGAAATTCATCACCATATTTTAGTTTTATGCACATAAGAATAATAATGGTGTAATAATATTTATAACAAATTCATAATGGCACTTGGCTGATGCATTATTTCAAGTTATTGGATCCATTGTTTCATTTATTCTTTTATTTACCTCTTTCCTATTCCCATGTTCACATGCGTAGAATTGTGTGAATTAATGCGGCAGTTTCTTGTCGCGTTCCCTGGCTAGTTTTCATAAGTGCCTTCAGCATAAGACGCAAGTAAGAGCACGAGAGGTTCAGAGTTGACCAACTTTTGCATTGCATTCTTGCATCCTGCGTAGTTTATAATTGTATATGAATTATATGCGTCAACTTGTTGTCTCTTTGCATTTCTTGCGTAGTTTATAAACCTGGCCTTGTGCAGCAGTTCGTAACATAAAAATATTTATGTAGATAATAAATAAATCATTTATACACATAATAAATAAAACATTTAGGCCTAAATATCTGTTGTCAACGAAGTGGTACATTTATAATTAGCTTTTTTCTGTATTTCAATGTTTCTGGTCACTGGAAGTTTGCAAAATTTCACGTAATATGTCAACCTGGCTAGTGTGTCTACATTTAATTACTGTTGGTTATAATAATTGAAAACTTTAGTAACATTTGGTCAAGTGCATTTAACTATATTTGGGATACTGTTTAGCAATTCTGGAGATTCAGTGGATGCGTGTTACATGACCATACGAGAACAGTTCACGAGCCGATACCTCAGTGTGTAATTCATTAATGTTTTTGCAAATAAAACTACAAAAGACTTTATATTAGATGTAGAACATTCCTTCTCTACTTTTAAAATGTTGACACAATTCCTGGACGTTTTTTTGAACCTTTCAATGCACCTGGGCCAACATAAACCGAGAGCATTACGAGCTACCCTGCCTGAATAACCTCAATTTAGGCAATGAAAATTAAATTATGCGTTAAATGCATGAATGAAACTTCACAAAATATGTTGTCACTGCTTAGGTACGGTTTTGTTAGTATTTTGATGAAATTATGTTCACATCGCTGTAGTATTTTTAATTTTGTAAGCTAAAAGTGTTTTTTTTTTGTAAAAAAGGTTAGGCCAAACTTTCATGTTGTTAGACCCTATAAAAACAAAATTCATCTGGACAGATTTTCATGAAACTCACATTTAGTGATAAATATAACCATAAAATAAGCTGTAAAAATTTGGATAAATTTGGTTTAGTCACAAGGTTTTATAACAATTATTTTCAGTATTCTTAACATCACAGCAAAACTGGCTATTTGATTATACATAGTGTATAGAATTATTAATTAGGGAGTTATTTGTGCACTGAGTAGCACACTTATCAGTAGGAATTTCAAAATATTGGGGGATATTATTATGATTGTAATGTATGCAGTGGGAGAAAAGTATTTCGTAATATTTTACTTAAATAAAATAACATGTCATTTAAAAGCATTTAATCATACTGGTTTCCTTAGTTATGCTCATAAATTTCATTAAATATAATTCTATAATAATAATTATATTTCTAAAATAATTTATATAAAATTTTTTATAAGAAAATAAAAATAGTTGTATAATACTCAGTATTATCTACGAAGATTTCATTCGTACAACAAGTGAAAATTTGAATCTTGCACGTATTAACCGAGGAATGTTCTAAATAGTGTAATGCTGATATAACAAGGGGAAATGAGAAGAAGAATGTTGAAACTATTCTGCAACTCTGAAGAGAGCATAAACAAAAATATTTTCATAAGTTTAGGCCATTTATTTCTAAATAGTAAAAATCACATCATCAGTGTTCACAAAGAGATATTATTTACTGAAATTATCATGTACGCATTGAGCACGCACTACAATAGATAATTGCAGGTTGCGCTATGTAAATAAATACGGTAGACTTCTGAACAGCTATTTAAACTTGCAGCACGTGGCAGTGTTCACACTGAGATGCGGTGAAAGGATATGCAACGGGCTGAAAGTAGAAAATAAGTAGGACTTTCAAAAGTACTCACTTTACCGTGACAAGCCTTCACACACTACGATAAATAAATATATTTACACATATACACTGGTCTAAAACTATCCTTTGGCTTGACAGACACCTGTATGCCCACTCGAGAAAAACTGAAAGAGGTTTGGTCATGGCGAGAAGGAAACCACAAATAACAAGTCTGCAATCAAATTCTATGTTATACAGAATGTATCGTATTTCATGAGCACAATGAAAGAAAATATAGCTAACCTGATAATCACAAATAATACCAACAAGAGTTATGTCTGCAGAAACCTATCTTAAAACCAAGCACACCACTGTGCGAATACCTATTCTTTAATAAACATGAGTTAAAACGTAAACAACACATTTGTAAAACATTCATTTTACAGGGAATGAGGTGTCTACATTTATAATGGACAAAAATGAGTTATGTTATTAGATAAATCATGTATGTAATTTGTAAATTTTTGCTATCCAAATCTTAATCATTTTTATTTTCTATTCTACTTGAAAATTTTAAGTTTTACACATTTACCCTTAAGAAGGCCTCTTTCTACGCCCATCATATCAACTTCTCAGTTTAATATGTACATGGAAGCGATGCAATAACTAGACCTTAACTATTTCTCATCAAAGTACCATATTTTCTCGCATAATCGTAGCACATTTGATAACATTTTCTTTAAAATTAAGGGTGCACTCATGTGAGTAACTGGATAGATACTTGACAAAAANACATTTTCTTTAAAATTAAGGGTGCACTCATGTGAGTAACTGGATAGATACTTGACAAAAAAAAAAGCATTACCAATGAATATCTCCAAAATAATGTTAATTATGTTCCTAGTTGGCACTTAACGTCCATCCCTCGTAAATGGTGCAAATTGTCCTAAAACAGTTAGTTAATGCAAATGTCTAATGACAGCGAGTGTACCGCTGCCTGCGCAACTCTCTCCTCTCCTCCTTCCAGTAGGCATTTGCTCGGCAAGTCAGATGTGACCTCGCTGCCTTCCTTCATTTGCCAGCTAAGTGCGGAGGAAGAGCTTCATTCTCTTCTGTGGCTATCTTTGAGCTGCTTGGCTGTAGCTCATCACAACCACGAGCTGTATCAATTCCTTCCCTTAGGCTTGGCCCAGAAGGAAAAAAAAAATATTTAATGAATGTGTATGCATTAAAATTTACAATGTAGCTCATGGTCATTGTGTATATGTATTGTAGGAAACATCCTTGATGCGAGGAAATGTATGAAATAGCTAAAGTTTATTTTGTGAGGTCTGTACGAGGCCTTTAACCAATAGACTTGTATGAGAAAAAAAGAATATTACCTATAGATGATGCCCAATGAATTCCATTTTGGAATTCCCAGACTTTTCCCGGTTTTCCAGGCAGAATTTCACCATTTCCCCTAACGTATTTTCAGAACAGAAACTTTCCAATACAATAATATATTTTTCCACCACTGACAGAACAAATATGCTATCAGTGAAGTTGAATTAAATTACACTGCAACAGACCAAGTAAGCAAAGGCAACATTTTATTCAGCCTAGGCCGACTTAATGAACTCCCGGATCCAAGCGCCGGACGAAAATAAAGGAGAAGCAGAAGTAGACGACTGGGAGGGTATGCTACCCCCTGAATGTCTAGTAACAAAGCCCGCCCACAAGGAGCTTACAGTTTGAGCACAGCTGGACAGCGAGAAATTCGCCCTCTATCAGCACAACGACCCCGAGATACGGGACACACTGGAAATATGCCCTAATCAGTACAAACTTGAACATGGGCCAGCCAGCCCTCGTGGGCACACCAAGGACTGGAAGCTGTGGATTCCGCCCACATTACGGCAAGATTTGTGATATTATTTTCACTACCTACATGCTGGACACCCAGGAGCCACCGAGACCCTGAGAGAACTGACCAGCAGATTCACTTGGGACCGGGTAACCAAGTACGTACGCGAGTATGTAAACCAGTGTCTATAGTGTGCCAATACCAAAGTCCACGGGTCTGAATGCTCCAAAGGAATTCCACGGCAACCCAAGACGCCTTGGATGACCATGGCAGCCGACATAATGGGGCCTTGCCATAGATTTCACAAAGGGAAAAGGTACTTTTCAGCTGTGACCGACCTCTTTTCAAGGTGGGCAGAGGCATACCTCCTGCCAAATGCAGAAGCCTCTACCATTATACACAAGTTAGAAGCAGAATTTTTCCCATGCTGGGATTTTCCTGAAAAGCATCCTAAAGGATAATGGAACCCAGTTTAAAGGGAAAAAATGGGAAGTCGCCTGCCACCGCTAAGGAGTCGAACTCTGGACGACCCCGAGCTATCACCAACAGGGCAACCCTATCGAATGCAGAAATCAAGAGGTAAAAAAATGCCTCAGGGTAAGAATGAGGGAAGACCACCAGAATTGGAATCGCTACATCCCGGACATTTTATTCACGATAAGGAAACGGCACAATGAGGCAACAGGCGCCTCTCCTAGAGAATTACTCCTTGGACGCACCCTACCATGCCCTAAGGATTGGAACACGGAACCAGCTGAAATGCCAGGAGCAGAACAAATATGCAGAGACTGCCTAAAAAGGGTAGAAAACGTCCGCAAGCTGCAGCAGCAGTATGTCCAGAAACCGTCCAACCTGCAAGCTGGCAACACCGTACTTTTACGCAACCACCCCCTGAGCAAAAAGGTAGCAAAGTTTCATGCAGTTTCTATCCCAAGTGGGAAGGCCCACACACCATTGTTGAACGGTGTGGAATCATCCTGTGGCTCGACTATATATGGGAAAATATCAGGAAAGTGCATGTCACGCACGTGAAAAGATATAAGTCAGTCTGAAGACATGCCCGCAAGCCAGCCATTGGAACAGCGGACAGCCCTTATGCAACACAACGGAGACACTGACCCAGTAAGAGAGCAGTGCAGCCCAGAGACGGCGAGCTGGAACCCGCCAGCAGCACAAGGGTCAGGAGGCGCTGCCCACTACAGTACTGCCGCCACTCCAGGCAAAGCGCAAGCACCAGGAAGTGCCGCTCCCCCTCCCGGACATGCTGCCAATCCAGGCAGAGTGCAGCGCAGATGCCTCGCCCACGACACAACCAGCAGCAGAGAGAGTCGAGCGCATGACACCCACTCCAGGCAGAGTGCAGCACAGATGCCCCGCCCATGACATAACCAGCAGCGGAGAGAGTCGAACGCACGACACCCACTCCAGGGTCGGCGCCAAGCCCGCCCCCACCAGTCGCTGCAGAGCCAGCGCCTGGGCGATGGAGGACTCGCCGCCCGCCACCTAAGGAGCATTCATGCTCCCTTGTCGGGCCAGAGCAAGCTCCAACCCAGCCGAGGAGGAAAGATGACAACACGTCACTCACTGTGCCTACAGACCTGCCACCTGCAGCTCAGCTAAATACGGACGCAGAGGTGTTCAGAGCAGCCATCTCCATCCAGCAGGCGGAAGCCACAGTGAACCATGTGCAGAGGTATGTGCCACTATAGTGATGCCAAATGCCTTAGCATAGTTGCTGAGGCGACCCACAGCAGTAGAGAGAGAGATACAAGGAGACGTCTTAGTGTCCCTCCCCTCCTACAGCCTGCTTTGAGCACAGACACTGTGCGTAGGGTCTCGTTCGCTTTTATCACTTGCTAAGAGAAAATGCTGTGTGCATCAAAGACACTCAGGGTTAATTTACATAGGTTAATTTATTGTTATTGGTCAACTGGCTTAGTTATTTTGTTCGCCAGTGCAGTATGAACCCCCAACCGAAAGCAGAGCAATTTTTTTTTATTAAATTCCCCTCCAAGTGGCTTGCTACAAAGAAAATATTGTGTGTAAAATAAAAGTGCTTGTGAATACATGTATTAATGTAACCTGTTACATCTTCGAACATACGTATGTGTCTCAGATCTTTTGTATTTTACCCACTGTTCGGTAGCATGCAAATCCAGTTAAAATTTGTGTTCTGCATATTTGGGCTCACTAGAAAGCTTTAAAATTCAAGCAAGCATAAATGTTTTAAGAGTAGGTGTTTTCCAAGGCCAACCATACTTAACAAGTCAAGCAATACGCCTCCCCAGTGGAGTTGAGTTTGTACTTACCCGAATTGTGTCTCTGGGTATTCTCTATATTCCTTACTGAAATGTGTTTGTTTGTTTGCTTTACCGGCCTTAGAAGGACAGTCTTACTGACAAAGCCCTTTGCATTTAACTAATGTATTTTGCCTGCTTACCAGTCTCTTTGCCAGTGCCTTTGTAAANAGCCCTTTGCATTTAACTAATGTATTTTGCCTGCTTACCAGTCTCTTTGCCAGTGCCTTTGTAAATAATAATTTCGTTGTTTCCTTACAATGTTTTCCGGCCATAAGCCACATAAAGCACCAGGCCTAGTGTAACTATGGGTGTGTAGTTAACCAATTAGCATTTCCACTTAAGGAATACGAGCCCCACTTTACTATAGCTTTTGGTATTGCTACCTTAGAGCCTAATCAAGTTACCAGTGTTTCCACGGCCTAAGAGCCTCAAACCCATGTTGTTTTAATATAATTTTTCTTTCGGTGTGATGTGTTTTGCATTGTATAAATTATGTTTTTAGGCCTGCGAGCCACCCTTAATAACCAATTTTCATTGGAGAAATACCACTTTCTCTGAGCCAATCACAACAAAGACATTNTTTTCTCTGAGCCAATCACAACAAAGACATTACCAGAAACAGGCTCCAACGTAACTTTGAAGTATCTTGTGTTTGTTTTCAAAAGTGACTCCGACCGAAGTTGCGTGCCCATTAATTACCCCTTAGTGCCAAGCTTAGGTAAGTAATATACTCACACAGTAGTCTCTTTCTTTTAGCTATTTATATGTGTTCTAGGTGCGGAATGTAAATACATGTTTGTTGTTTTTCCTNGTTTTGCATTGTATAAATTATGTTTTTAGGCCTGCGAGCCACCCTTAATAACCAATTTTCATTGGAGAAATACCACTTTCTCTGAGCCAATCACAACAAAGACATTACCAGAAACAGGCTCCAACGTAACTTTGAAGTATCTTGTGTTTGTTTTCAAAAGTGACTCAGACCGAAGTTGCGTGCCCATTAATTACCCCTTAGTGCCAAGCTTAGGTAAGTAATATACTCGCACAGTAGTCTCTTTCTTTTAGCTATTTATATGTGTTCTAGGTGCGGAATGTAAATACATGTTTGTTGTTTTTCCTNCACAGTAGTCTCTTTCTTTTAGCTATTTATATGTGTTCTAGGTGCGGAATGTAAATACATGTTTGTTGTTTTTCCTATTGTAGTAACCAGCCTTCGGGCATATATTTTGTACCATTCCGTGAAGTAAGTCGCGCACTTCGGAATAAAATTACTTACCTGCATTATTTCACTGAAGTTTTGCAATCACCTTAGCTTACCCTTAAGGCCGGTTAATTTATTTATGGTCTTTGTAGCTTTGCTTAAGGACTGTGAATAATGCCACCCAGCTTTAACTTTGTTACAACCTTTGAGGCCAATATGTGTGACACAGTTACGTATCCGAGAGCAGGGATTTGCATTACCTGAGCAGCTAACTGAGTTCAGAACTACAACCTAACTGAAGTCTGATGACTTCCACCATAATTTTGTTTACAAGTTGCAATGCTAATTTTACGTGGTTATGAGGTAATCGTTACCATGCTGTGTTTTATACGAGAGAACGTGGCTGGGAGCATGAGGAGGCACATCTACAATGTCTTCTTCTGGAACCCGAGCTGCAAACTCTCACCACAATTTCAGAACGGACGGACAGATAGTCGCACCCGAGGCGTCTGGTGATGGACAGGGCTGTCATATACATATATAAGCATCAGCTTCTGGTGCTGCCCTGGTGTACCGTAGCGCAGAACGCCGCTGCTCTTTCTGCCTCTGTACTGTTCCTATTCACAAACGAGTAACTCCTTGCCGCCCGAGAAGCTGGCAATCCGCACGATGCCATGCTCCAGTCGCTACTATTGTCAGGATTTTTGTTTTCAACACATCAGGCAGAAGCTCTTGTCGTGGAACCTTCTCCTTTCCTTTCAAGGTTGGCCATGGGCCTCGTCCGCGCCAGCCTTTGTTTTACCAGAGTTACTCTTGCCCTCCCTTCTACCGTTATCTCGTCCCCCTGCAGCAAACAGCTTGGCAAACTTGATTCTTCATCCATCAGATGTTAGCCGGCACAGGTCAGAGATATATGTATTTGTAACTACCTACTGATGGAATAAAACATATATCTACCAAGTAACCTCTTTTTGGTCTGATATTTCTCTTTGCTTTCACCTCCCTTACCCGCTTTGCTTCTGTGTGCATATCCAATCATCTACTGCTAAGTGCACGCACCACAATTACAATAGAATATCCAATCAAAAGTCCCCACTCACGGGCTCTCCCACCTCTCGTCAAAGTTTGGTTAACTGGTTGCTGGCGGTAGTGTCGCCCTCCTAGCGCCACTGTGGCAGGGGGAGAGAGAACCATTCTCTGAGGCTCCTGAGGCTTGGAGAGAACAAACACGTTAAGACATCAAGACTTTCAGGCTACACGCTGGTAGCAGGTAGCACTGCTCACTCAACTTCTCACAGAGGGGAATGGGGCCCTCTCCACAAACTGCCATAGGCCCTAGCATCGTCCCTCATGAAGCGCACGCTCCAGCGCCAAACAAGCGATACGACTGCGGCAGGGTCTACTCCACGGCACCGGCCCCAGCCAGGCAGAGTAGTTTCCTTTCTGGACGGTCCACACTAGATCTGTCCTCCCCCATGCTGCTACGTAAATTTGAACAATAATTACAGACATGCCTGCGTCTCCAGGACACTCACTAAATCTTCTAAATAGTAATACCCTATTTTATTCCTTTGTTTTATCCTCCGAGATATAATGTAACGTCACTGTAAGTGCCCCGCTGTATACCCACAGCTAGTTTCCTAATGCCACACCATCGAGCAGGCTACAAAACGGCTGCCAAGATCGCAAGTGCCCAAGCTACTAGATCTGGTGAACCAGAGTCTAACACCCCCAGGGTATACACGGTAGAGCGTGAAGAAGCCGCCACCTTGTGACGAGCCACGTGCGTCCTGGAGCACAGCTGGAATTCTGTACCTGCGGCACCAACATCAAAAGACACCTGGTACAACCTTCCAAAACCAGTGTCACCTCTTTCTGCCACGCAAACGAAACAGGCGTTACCTGCAGTTACATGGCCTATGGGCGCACCAGTAGCCAGGCAACTCTCATTTAACATNCGCAAACGAAACAGGCGTTACCTGCAGTTACATGGCCTATGGGCGCACCAGTAGCCAGGCAACTCTCATTTAACATCACTCAGCTTGCTACCGCAAATATTGTACCTGTCAGGACCTATTCCAGAACAGCCCTCCCCCGGCTCCACCATACTCAGTCCGAAAGGTTATCGAGCTGCCAGCCCGGACATCAGGATACCGAAAGTAATAAGGTAATAAACCTCGTTAAGGAAACCCTGCTTCCCTCATCTCGAGGGGGATACAGGGGTCTGTTCATTTTCATTGTCACCACATTGAGAGTTGATAAGACATTAACCTTAATTAACAAGTTCATAATTTTTAATATCTACAAATTTTTAACCAATTGTAATTTTAATTTAATTCACAAAAACAGTTTTTCTGGAAATTGTAAAATTTATTGAAGATAATGCAAATGAGTTTAGACAAAACTAGACAAGACGTATATGCACCCAGACTTGACCCTTAAGCACTTACAGGCAGGCACGACAGTCTGTTAAGCACATCATCTGAGGCATGGCGCTTTTAGTGAGTTGCTTTCAAAATACTTGGCCTCTTTCCTTTCACCCTTCATGACCTTTGTCAATGTCACTGTTGATGATTATCATGCATCAGAGTGGCATCGGAGTCTCTGAAAGAATAGCTCAATGTTCCACTCTTGTTTGGTAAAGTGCACAGTTCAGTATCCTCAATGGTCATGTGGTTCAGCCCAACTGTTTGGGTAAGACCATCCATGCAGACCAATGAAGGCGAAATCTCGAAAGTCTCAAAGATCCTAAAATTATCTCGAGACGAAATCAAGAATTTTTTGTCTCTGATATTTTTCAATACTGCCGAGACTCTTACGTATAGTATATTTATCCATGTAAATGACACCCTCCCATATCTTAAACATACCATATTTCCACTTACAAATTTGAGGAAAAATTTTTCACCACATATATTATATACATACCACGGTTTTAACATGCAGCTACTGCTCTCTTCCTTGGACATGACAACATTACAGCTTCCACGCAAATGTATGCAAACACCCACACAGAGAGAGCGAAAGAGGAAGAGAGAGAAACGGAGAGAAGAAANCGCAAACGAAACAGGCGTTACCTGCAGTTACATGGCCTATGGGCGCACCAGTAGCCAGGCAACTCTCATTTAACACCACTCAGCTTGCTACCGCAAATATTGTACCTGTCAGGACCTATTCCAGAACAGCCCTCCCCCGGCTCCACCATACTCAGTCCGAAAGGTTATCGAGCTGCCAGCCCGGACATCAGCATACCGAAAGTAATAAGNCCTCCCCCGGCTCCACCATACTCAGTCCGAAAGGTTATCGAGCTGCCAGCCCGGACATCAGCATACCGAAAGTAATAAGGTAATAAACGTCGTTAAGGGAACCCCGCTTCCCTCATCTCGAGGGGGATACAGGGGTCTGTTCATTTTCATTGTCATCACCTTGAGAGTTGATAAGGCATTAGCCTTAATTAACAAGTTCATAATTTTTAATATCTACAAATATTTTAAGGGCTTAAATTTTTTAACCAATTGTAATTTTAATTTAATTGAAAAAAACCGTTTTTCTGGAAATTGTAAAATTTATTGAAGATAATGCAAATGAGTTTAGACAAAACTAGACAAGACGTATATGCACCCAGACTTGACCCTTAAGCGCTTACAGGCAGGCATGACAGTCTGTTAAGCACATCATCGGAGGCATGGCGCTTTTAGTGAGTTGCTTTCAAAATACTTGGCCTCTTTCCTTTCACCCTTCATGACCTTTGTCAATGTCACTGTTGATGATTATCATGCATCAGAGTGGCATCGGAGTCTCTGAAAGAATAGCTCAATGTTCCACTTTTACTTGGTAAAGTGCACAGTTCAGTATCCTCAATGGTCATGTGATTCAGCCCAACTGTTTGGGTAAGACCATCTATGCAGACCAATGAAGGTGAAATCTCGAAAGTCTCAAAGATCCTAAAATTATCTCGAGACAAAATCAAGAATTTTTTTGTCTCTGATATTTTTCAATACTGCCGAGACTCTTACGTATAGTATATTTATCCATGTAAATGACACCCTCCCATATCTTAAACATACTATATTTCCACTTTCGGCTCTCAAGACCTCGCTGTTAAGAGCCGCCCAAATCTCTTCATTCACTATACTTCCATTTACAAATTTGAGGAAAAATTTTTCACCACATATATTATATACATATTAAGGTTTTAACATGCAGCTACTATCTCTTCCTTGGACATGACAACATTCCAGCTTCCACGCAAATGTATGCAAACACCCACACAGAGAGAGCGAAAGAGGAAGAGAGAGAAACGGAGAGAAGAAANCAGCTTCCACGCAAATGTATGCAAACACCCACACAGAGAGAGCGAAAGAGGAAGAGAGAGAAACGGAGAGAAGAAAAGAAGTTGACTCATGACGCATACTGTCATAATTATTAATTACGACGCCGCTTCATCTTCACATGACGTCACGTCAACTCGAGCGGGGTTTGAACCCAGGAGGACTTGCTTCCAGAGCCAACCTGTGCACCCCTAGGCAAGGGGCACCCAAGGCCGTCTACGCCATTATGTCAGACATCACGTGTCCGGTAATCACCCCCGCAGGCGACAGAAGCCAGCCATGCAGTTCAGCGCTGCCCCTAAGCTCGCGGGAGCGATGCAACTTGCACACAAAGAAAACTGCACTTCCAGCCTCCCCCGAGAGAATGCGGCCTTCGCCGCTAAGGGAGGAGCTCTAGCCCTAAAATACCTGACAGGTCGAACAAAGCCGAAGGACCCACAGCCGGCCGTCTATATATGCGAGCGTGTAACTCCAAAACACCAGTTGTATACTCAGCAGCTCACTCCACCACCTCGTGTGCTGGAGCTCTCTGCCTACTACTTTCCTCATGAGGGACCAGTAGCCTACCAGAAGTCTTTCAGACCTTCGCCCAGCAACGCCCGAAGAAGTCTTCGACCTCCTTACACTCACTACTACTTTGGTAGTGAACCCAGAGTCCCTTCCTGACAACAGCATAGATTAGTTAGGGTCAGTTGTTATCATAACTACCAAACCTTTTCTGCTCTTGTTTAGTTTTGCACCAGGTCCCCTTCACCTGGTTTACCGTAGCATAATTCCACCGGTTTCAGTTCAACTGATAGCTAGGAGATAGTACGGGCCACCGTGTACTTTCCTCTGGGGAATAAAACACATAATCTTACCTAATCCCGAGTACTTATTTTAGGGTGATTGTGAGTACCATCCTCGTAGACGTCAAACTTACCAAGGAGAAGCAGGAGACAGCATCTCAACCCATTCCATCCACCATGTTGTATTTTGCTGGTTGGAGTGACAATACTGATTATGGATGGCCTAACCTCTTCTGGTTAGAATTTAGCCAAAGAACTAGTCACCTGCTCCTACTTCGCGTGGTAGACCGTAGTACTTATCCCGTATGCCCTTCATCTGTTCAAGTGGTGCAAGGAGAAGAGTTAAGAAGGCAACTACTGCCTCTAAACCTAGTTAGTTGCGCTGCAACCCATTGCCTTCTGCCTTCAGCAGCCCCTCCCCATGGGACCGAGCTCAAGCTG
>NQII01011057.1:20120-31100 GCA_002778355.1 Clitarchus hookeri
AGAACCCGATCATAGTCTATCTACGACCGAGCCTACCAGTACACCTGGGCCTTGCCAGCCCGCACTTCCAGGCGCAGTCGCCACCCGCACCAGTGATCAGCCCAGCAGCTGCTCTAGGACAGGGCCCGCGTTCCAGCCAGCAGTCGCCGAGCGTGGATCTACCCTGGGTGAGATCCAAGCAAGGTGAAGCGACACCAGTGCCTCTGACAGGCACTATAGAACCCTTGTCCGACAGTGACGTCATTGCCATTACTAATAGACGTCATGCCTCAAAGTGGTATGTCAGTAGGTCATCCTTTGTGTTTGATCAAGAGAGGATGACAAGGGGGAAAGGCGAAAGGCCATTAAGGCGAGAAAACTGTAGCTTGCTTCCCACTTCCTCCATCTCCGGCATTGAGCAGATCTAAAAAAACAGTGTGAGAAGGTATGGTGCCACTGCATCTGTCTTCCTCTTGCTTACTACATACCTATCGCTCAGTCTGCTTCCTTTGTCTCACCTCTTGCGACAACTCGCTCATTACTGTTCCCCTTCAGCCAGCAGCGGTATTTCATTACAAAACAAACCTGACTCCATCTTATCGCAGTTCACATGACCTCTCTGCTGTTGAAAATAATGACGTTTAATGTAGTTATAAATGTAATCAGTCCGTAAAATTGTACAACAAAACATACCCCGCATACTTGACACACCCCATCTTTCGAAGCAAAAAAAATGGTATCAAAAATTTTGTAAGATACACTGGTAAATATGGTACTCAGTCTGCCTATGATAATGAATAAATATTTTGAAACCATCGAGACTAGCATTTTATTTACTGTAACATGAAAGTTTTCCATGTTGTGTGTCTCTTTTCACAAAAATAATACATTCTAAGTATGTAAAGTACATTTTTTGGCAAACACTATACATATGCTTCAATTTCACAAGTGTCGGTTATATACGAGATCTAGTGGTGTCACATTTACAGACATAACTTTAAAATTCCATGAAGTATATGTCCAAAACTTTTGAAGATAAAAAATATGAATAAAATAAATATAATTACAAACAAAAATTCAATACTAATGTGTTTCTAAATTACAACACAGCTTATGTGAATATAACAAGGAAACAAAACACACACAAAATAATAACACTGATAAGACAGCAGCCGACAATCGACAGGTAACTTGGTTTTATAGTACCACAACACACAGCTTCAAAATCGCACCTTAAACTCTCTGTATCTCGAACAGTTTGACGTCTGTGTCATACCAGATTGGGGGATCTACGTTCCTGTAACATACAAGCATTCATACATTTGTAGGGTAACTTCTAAGTTAAAAACATGGGCCAACTAGTGTAAAGACAACCATCAAATGTTGCAAGTATTGCAAGCATCTCATATTTAATAAACTGGTACAGTAGAACCCCACTGATATGACTCCTTACTGTTTGTNTTGCAAATATTGCAAGCATCTCATATTTAATAAACTGGTACAGTAGAACCCCACTGATATGACTCCTTACTGTTTGTGGGAGTAGGGTCATCAGTGATAGATGGTCATAATGATGGGTTTGAGACATTTTGGAATTACATATAAATTTATTTTAATAGGCAGACGTCTTCTGGGGAAGGAGAAAAGAAAAAAAAAACTTATAGAAATTTATATTGAACTTTCCCTTGTCTGTAAAAAAAAAAAAGGCCTAAACACAGTGTAACATCAACTTTAAGCGAGTGCAAAGTCCATTTTCTTGACTTAATGGGAAAATCAGAGGCTTTATTATTGAAATGTTAATTTTTCATTAGAAGTTTATCTTGCAGGTCTCGCAAGCCGTATATGTCCTACAAAATCATGGAAACACACATCCTGGTAAGGGTGAGGTGAAGGTGTCCAGATTACTCCCCCCTCTGACAGCTGGGATGTGCACACAAATCAATAAAGCTTGCCTGGCGCTTAAGGCTATAATAGACTAGCCTTTGTGAGAATCCAAAATGTACACCGGAATAGCCTTTGGGCTCGGTGTTAGGGGATTGTGGAGTCAAATTGTACTTTCCTTCAAGCCCTCAACAGACACACCACCTGGAGGATGAAAAACAGAAAAAGCCACTTCAAGGTGACCTCAACCTCAAGATCTCATGCTACATTGGACAGTTGTGCTCTCGGTGAGGGCAACACACAATGTATGGACTACTGCAGATACCACTCCCATGTACTGTAAAAATGCTTTGAAATATATACATTTATATGCATTTATGTACATACATGTGTATATATGTAGGTATGTACGTGTATGCAGGTATGTATGTATGTGCACACATATGTAGGTAAGTACATAGGTATTTATGTACATATGTATGCATATATGTCTGTCTGTATGAAAATATTCCAAATAGTATTTTTAGGAAATGTGTAAATTGCAGGAAATAATTGATTTATTTCTACATGGCACATTTTGATATTCCCATCCTTAAAAAGTGCATTGTGACGTGTGCTGTGAAAATGAAAAAAATTAATTAAAAAAATACAAGAATATTGATAAAAGAGCTAAAAAACAACTCGTCATTCTACGCACAAAACTGCCTAGGAAAATCTAAAAATTCTGAAGCATGTAAATGAAAGCAGCCATCTGTGCTCACTTCACTTGCGTTCCATGTCTCATCAGTTTTCTGGAAATAAAAACTACCACAAAAATGCAAATCCCATTAAAATGCCTATTACAGGCTCCACATATCTGGTTAGAAGTAAAAATGTGTCCTCTGCTTCCTGAAGCACGAGCAAAGTGAGCATGAAGGGCCGCACCTATTTACATGCTTCGTAGTTTTGTAATTTTATTTAAGTCTTTCTAGGCAAATCTATTGTGTGTAGGATAACATAATTAACTTTTATAGTATTTTTATAATTCTTTTTAACCTGAAAATGTCCTGATTTTTACATCTCTTCCACTAACGAGATTTTTAGGATGTACGATGAATATGTGCCAATGAGAAATTAACAAAAAAAATTATTTTTCATAATCATAAATTTGTATAAAAAGATTTTGAACAACAATGCAGTCTAGAATTCTCTTAGTATATGTACATATTTAGATACATATAATAATACATATAATAATCACTAATTTTATAACAAAAATGAAAATTTTTATGTATCAACCATGTGTTAGTTGTATGCTTAATGTACTAGCATTGTCTAAAAGACCTTGTGACAACAAAATTTTTAAAATGGCCTGACAAACAAAACCAAGAAGTCTCAACCAGGATACAAACTCAGAATTATACACTGTCTAAAGGTCACTCACCTGAGGTATATGACGCCCCACATGTAAGTGCGGAACCAGGTGGTGGTCCCGGAGTTGGCCTGGTACTTCCTGATGAGGATGGGGTGGGGCACTGGCAAAAGCCCCACCAGTGTGCCATGCTGAAGGAATTTCAGGATCTCGCTCTCATCCGTCAGACCCCTGCACCAACCACTAACTCTGAGTACCTAACATTACTTATACTGAAAACTAAGTGCTTCAGATAACAACAGTGAAAGTTAAAATCAAATTTAAATAACCAGTGATATTCGTTCTGACACAGTGGTTTATACGTAAAGCAAAATTTCTGAAGGCACTAATGCTACTCGCTATAGGATGAGGTCCCACATCAAACAGACAATTTTCTAATAATACTGATAATATATTTCTGACAACTAGCTGTATACAATCAGAGTACTCACTGAATTGCAAACAGCACTCACGTGATCACCACAACTACAGGCAAAATGGTGTCAGCATAAACATGAGGTAATGTTTTAGTCAAACAATCAAAGCGGAAATGGGAGGTAGTGAGGATTTTACAGCTTTCCAAAAGTAGTTATTGTGAGTGCCTCAACACAGAAGGTGTCAATAATTATCTCAGATTACCCAGTGACACTGGTTGGGAGCACCTGTCATAGTGTAATGAAGGTGTATAGGGAGTGGCAAGAATACAGGCCAATGACCACCAAAAGTAGAAATATAAGGGAATATAGAAGATAATGATGCCACACTGTGCACATTGAGTATAATGGCTTATGAAAGCCCAGTACCACAGGAGTGTCAGCAAATTATTGAACCTATAAAAACCTGAAGGCACAACACCCATTCACTGGCATGTATGAAGTAACAGAGCAAACGACTCACTCATTATCCACTCTTAAAGCATCACTGCCAACTTCATATGGCCTCGACTGACGAGCATGGTGTTTGGACCATTGAGAAATTAATAAGTGTGTTGATGTAATAAATCATGGGCTTTGCTACACCAGGACAATAGGTGTGTGTATGGCATCAACAGGAAGAAGCTATGAACCTTTCCTGCAAGGCGAGTGCTGTATAAGATCATAAAATAGTTTTAAAATAGTTTCTTCTAGCTGCTGTGAAGAAACAACCAAGGTTCCGTATGATGCTCTGTTCAAAATTATTACATCTACCCCAAAACAGAAGTTCCAACTTCACAAAGAGATGTAAAATTCAGAGAGAAAAAGGGTGTCAAAAACTTCTGAATACTGTACGTTATTGTTCATTACTGAATTTGTTTCCAAAATTATTCACTGTAATTAATGTTTCCAGTATTCATACGGACAACAAGTAATTTAACAATCATGCGTTTAAATATCATTTAAATATCATACTTAGCTAAGTGTAATTTACATAAATAATTAACTACGTAAGTGGATTTGACACATTGCTTAATTTTCTTCTCTTGCCCATTGCATATCCTTCTGCCATTAACAAACACAACACTGCAATGGTCTTAATGACCAACATTCATATGTGCCAATAATGTGAAATTGTGAATTACTTTGGAACACATACGTAACTATGTAATATGATTTCTCATTTTAATGTCTGTAAAAAATAACAAAGCCAATTTTGGTTGTCACCAATTTAAACACTACTGTTTTAATAAGACATTAAGAAGTTTAACTACTGTATGTACTTTACAGTCTTCTGTCAACATTACTGTAGATATGCCAGTCAGTGTTTACACATATGCTGTCATCGTACCTCCACTCCTTAATTTTAGCCCAGTCTTGGTGACTATTCAGCAGTATCCTGAGAACATCCTAGTGCTTAGCAAGTGTTTAAAGTGCACGGCTAAAAGGGGACATCACAGGCTGGAACCGCAGCACCCAAGCATCACGTGACGTCATATACTCTTGAACCCCTCAAGACAGCGACATCACACAATCTCGGCCCCGTAGGGCAAGACAATTTAAAGTACTCTTAATTTTGGGAAGCTATGTTTAACACCAGGAAAGGTTGATTTGGATTTGGAATATTTTATGTAAAAGAATTAACGTTTCATTGTTTCAAGTTGGATTTTGGTTTAAGTGTTTTGTGCAACAGTCAGTGGCATACCTAGAGAGGTTGCTTTCCGGCCGCCTTGTTACCAGTCTTGGAACAGCAGTGGTGGTGGACAGACGTGTGTTTGGTTGGGGCCTGCATCTTTGATTTTGCTGAACTGATCTGTTAGTTTCTGTCTGTGCTGTAATTAGTTCCGGAACCTCTTTTTGGCACCCCCATGAGTGCCCTGAACACTCGTGGACTCATTTATTTAGTTTTATGCTCGAGCCGTGGTGATCCTGGCTGGGTACGTGGTGATAGATGATATGGGACACCTTTAATTTTTCAACACATATGTCACTATGCACAAACCCCGCCCTTAGCTAATGCAACACATCCTAAACTGCATGTGAATACAACCTTAAATAAGACTTGACGACTCTGTCAACTACAGATGTCTTTATCAAGACATTCTCACCAAGGCAGATGCTTTGAAACTCGACACAGCGACGTCTGTCTGATACAACCCAGGCATGAATGAGAAATAACGAGAAACCTGGTGCCTAAGTGAGCATCAAATGCAACTTCCGTAGCAGACAACTACACGTACCACTACCCCAGGCGGGCGGCCCATGCACATCGCTGTGCGCCAGCACTGCAGAGTGCGAGAAGTGCCAGTAGTCTCAGACATCAGTCGGCCAGCACTCAAGCAACTATATAAGCTCATGCGCCAGGCATATCTGGACTTGTGTTGCTGCATCTCTCAGACATATCTCATCTTGAGACCTGCTATCTCAAGTGGCTCCCTCACGGAGCACCACTGCTAAGATTTGAAGCATCTACAACTGAGACATCAGCCACCAGCCCACTTTTGAGTCCCGCAGAGACCACCAACGTCCACCGTGACGTCTCTAACGCCAAACACCAGCCAGTGTCAACCAGCGTCCAGTCATGCTACATACCCCGAGACTGTTTAGGTCACCTGCAATGTGCACTCCACACACAGCCCTACCTGAACCCCTCTCTCCAAGTTACGTCAAAGCTGAGGACCGTCGCTTCACAACCTACACCAGGGTTTGTTTATTGTGTGTAGTATGTAAATTCAGTCCTGTCACCTCCATTTGAACAGTCGTACCAGGCGTCCTTGCCTGCAAGAAGTGGGGTGGCTAAATCCAGTTTTGATAAGCATGTGTTGTCTACATTTTCACAGTTGCTAATCATGGACAGTAAAGCGAGCCCTAAATTTAACTTCAGTGTTGTCATTTCTTATTGCTTAAATTCATTTTCATTAATTATAATCCTTCAGAAAGAGGAAGGGCCTCTGGTTCTTACAGTAAGGCACAAACAACTGAGACTCCGACAAGTGAAACACAACGCGTTCTACTGCTTGGTTTCCTTTTAGAATCAGTCCTTTGCCCAGGCTTTTTGCATCTACCTTATTGATAACTGTTTGTAACTTTTCTCAGTCTAACAACCCCTAATAATAATTAAACTTAACGTTTGCTGAAATCTTGTGTAGATTAAGGAATCTTGCCCATCAAGGAAGAACAGGACTTAAGGTACCTGTGAGACTCCTAACAAAAGATCCTACATATACAAAGATACACGCATTCTGCAGCCAGCATTGGTACATCACACTTCTGACATATCACGAGGGAGTCCCTTACTAGGTAAACTACACACTAAGGGCCGGTTTCACCAACAAAATTCCAACAATTTTATCTCGATTAAGCATAATGTGCGTTCCACCATGCTCTTAAACAGAATTTTTTCGAGTTAAGCAAGATTAAATATTAATAAAATAGAGTAGGAGTGTACTGCATAACATCTGGAATAGTACCGATGTTCGTAAGATGCTTTATGCAGGTTTCATTACATATATAAAAGATGCAATTAATCAATATAATATAACAATCTCGAATGGAAAACATATTTATCTTTCCACAGTGGAACCATGTATTTTGTACGCTAATAACAAAATGACACAAATTTGTGGTTATAGAACTTTTCATTGTACAATACGATTCTGAACAATACTCTCGCACACTTCCTTGATTGCACAGATAAATTTTCAACAGTAAGGGCTAGTAGCAAATAAAATCGTTGACACCATAGTGGTACACAATTTCTTCCTACCAAACAAAACTTTCATAACACAACAGCCTAAATGTTTCTTACAATTATGTTATAACTTAAACCAAAGGATCCAATATTACTTAAATTAATATACAGGTCGCCCAACCTAACATAGGAAGTTAAACGCAACTTGCAAGAATCAGCTAACCAGGTTTATCGGCTAACCTAATCTACCTTTAATTTAATTTCCATTATACATTTTCTGTAATAAGAAAAAAGGGAGACATTAATGTAAATTATTTTTCTGTGAAAAGGCAGACTTTCTATCCAATTTTTACAGTTGTCACTATTTTCGTCATAATGGCAATATCATCAATATTCTTATCACTGCAAAAAAAGCAGTTAAATGAGAGAAAAAAACTGCTTCGGTAGTCATTGGCTACTGATAGGGTATTTTTGCACTAATTGAGGCCTATGTGTAGCAACAAAACATAGAAAAGTCAAAATTAACTAATCTTGATTAACTTAAACTCAAGAGTACAGAGGTGAAAAACAACACAACTTTAAACTCAAGTTTAAAGCTAATCGAGTTTTGTTAATCTTTGTTGGTGAAACCGGTCCTAAGGAGGGTTAATTGGCTGGGTTGTTGCATTACCACATGTCCAGCTTTCATCAGCCCTGTGCAGTGGAAATTTGCATGGAATAATTCTCTCTCTTCTGTACACAATCTAGCTTACATAGTATCAAAGATTTTCTCTACGTGCAATTAACTTCTATATCCTCTGATCTTAATGCCTTTTCCCTCCAGACACAGGAGTCGCTGCGAGGTCAACAAGACCGAAGCAGTATATCAGCAGTCACTTGCCAACCTGACTGGGCATGGTTATTGCTAGTACCGTGACCTGAGAGATAGCTCGGCTAGTCCGATGCCAAGCAGTAGCACCACCATCGGTTAAGCCCCACGACTCTTTGGTCCAGTGGTAAATACATCCCTGGAAAATGTCATCATTGGGTTGGGCCTCACACTTCCTCCGACAAGAGGACCATTACGGTCTATTCTAGTTGGGGTAACTCCAACTCTTTACTGTAACACCAACGCCCAGGGTCTGCTGCCAGACCAACAACTTGACCAGCGGCAAGTGCAATGAGACACCAACCTCAATGTACGCCAGCCCAGAACCCTAGCTGGAATCGACTCCAAACCAGTGATCACTTAAGCCGTCCCATTCTCCAGACCCACAGTTTCAGAGCACACATTGTGTGTAGAACCAGTGACGAGGCTCCTTGCCACGTTTCTATGTGCCCAATTCACATGAGTTAGCTCCATATCCATTGAGAGGAGCATCGTACAGATACCAACCCAGATCCTCAGTCTGCCAGATACTTTAAACTACTGACACTGATCTACCAAAAGCGAGCCAAAGACTGGCTGGAAAAGGCAATCTTGTTCCTACAACTTCACGTCGTGCATCACAGATGTGGCTGGGTGCCGCCGCTGCTGCCATCTCTTGGCAGGATGGTGGCAAGGAGGTTTCAGTGTGATTGCGGGTGGTGTCCACCGCCCGCTCAGTGGAAAACTCTTGCATGCCCGTGGCTGCTTCTCAGAGGTTTACAAGTGGTGGGGGCGACGACGTGACTTCATGTCATCCAGTCTGGGTTTGATTCCCTCAGGGGTACGTGGCGCTCATGTGATTATGCGGAGTGAATAATAATAATGAGTAGGAAGCATCACGCATCAACTCAACGATTTGCCTACTGGATTGTGGAGTAGGTGTGAACAGTCACTTGTCTCGCATCCTCACCACACGAGCTTTAATGCTTTCGTCTGCTGCTGATATAATATGGTATGTTGCTAATGTCTACAAATCATGGAGAATATTTTAAGATTACAGCAAACTCCACATAGCTCTGTGGAGTTCAGGTAACTTTAACATATCTTCACTAGCAGTATTCATGTAGTTTACTGCAATGTAATGTTAGTCAGCAGCACTGAGAGTTATAGTAACAAGGCCATAAATGAGCTTTGGTTGAAAATTAGTCATGCTCATTGAGGGCTTCATTTGGCTGGCTGGGTCAAGAAGTGTGCTGTACAGGTTTGATAGAAAACACATTATTAAAAATATTTTGTAGTGGTGTCTAAACACGAAAAGCATTTAAGAAACATTTTGTGCCCAAAGACAAGTTTCAAATTCTCTTCAACTTCAAGTATTATTTTTTTAGATGTGAAAATTGCTAAAATGGGTGTTTTTATAATCCATTTTAGCTGCTACATTTCTTATACATAAACAAGTTGTCTTTGAATATGCATTGTATTTTCATCTTTATTAGTGTGCCATAAAAATTAAGGATGTAACAATTCCACTTTTCTTCGATTCTCATCTTGATGCCGATACACTTTCGATTATAGATTCCAAAAATCGCGATTCTTTTCGTTACAGACAATTACTTTACAGAACTAAATACTGTATATGAGGGTGTGAAATTGAATTATTTAAACTAGGCCTACATTGGTAGTAGGCCTATTACTAACAAATAATATAACACGAACAGTGGGAGTATATTCAAATGAAGCTCTAAAAAATTCAAAAGAGGCATATGAGATAATAGTGAAAACATACGTTATATATATAAATATACATGTATGTTTCGTCCATATAGTTTATTCAAAAATATTTCCAAACCTCACTTGACATGATAAATGTTCACCAAGCCATGAAATTATTAAAAAGTTTGCTACAATTTTCAAGTGTATTCAACTCATTTGTACTGTTACTGCCAAAAAAATGTATGCCTACTAGACACTGAGCAATGGAATAAAACATATCCTAATCTTGCACTGCTGAAAAACTGAAATATCAAAATCTGCAAGAAAGTAATCATTATACATTTACATACCTACAAACTTTATAAAAACTACCATACTCCATATATCCAGTCCCATTTGGCACCACCACCACACAGTGATTTCAATGGGTGCCTATCAACATTCGGCCTCTTCCCTTTCCTCCTCCAAGGACCCTTGTCAATGTCAGGCTAGATAGTAAACTTGCTAGATGGTGGTGGCATTAGGGCCTCAGAGCAAGAGAGTTGAGCCACTTTCACTGCTTACAAGGAAAGTGTGCAGTTCTTTCAAAATGACGCATCAGCTGTGGCAGGTACGCCGCCAGCCCAACTCCCGCACGTGATAAATGCGTTAACTGTTATGAAATCGCTGCACATGTCAAAATTAGAAAGGCAAAGAAACACAAGTTTTTCGAGACAGAAAATACACACTGTATTTGTGTTATGTTATGGTCTGTCACCCTCCTATTAAACAGCCTTCCACTGGTGTGTCAGGCATGATGTCTTGTTCGCCNCCACTGGTGTGTCAGGCATGATGTCTTGTTCGCCTAACAAAAGAGAGAAAAAGGGAGAAAGAGAAAGAAAGAAACTAAGGAAAGCGCTTGGCTGTAAAAACCACTCAGTCCCTCCCCTAGGTGGCCAACCAACCCTCCTCACTGTCAAGCTCTTAACCTGTGAAATGCTTTAAGTAGAAACGTAACAAGCAATAGTAGTTGTTCGTGTTACTCACTTGTCGATGCAAATCTTCTCGACCTGCGGCACCAGGACCT
>NQII01011058.1:8774-32195 GCA_002778355.1 Clitarchus hookeri
ATATATATATATATATATGAAACACAGTAACGTGGGCCTGATTTATACCGACACCGACTCCTTTGTCATGGAAATCGCCTGCCCCGACTTCTACAGGGACCTCGCCTCAGACCCGGCACTTATGGCCGAGTTAGACACCCAGTGCCTACCCTCCCACTCACCCCTGCTACTCGCCCGCCAACGGAAGTGTGATTGGCAAATTCAAGGATGAGTGCGGAGGTAATGATATGTCAAGAGTTTGTCGGGCTGAGAGTGAAGCTATATGCTTATATGTGTATGGATAAGGTAGTGAAGCGTGCCAAAGGGATGCAGAGGAGCGTCGTGCAAAATACCATCACCATAGCAGATTATAAACTAATGTTATTGAACCAGCAAGTAATGAGAGTACAGGTCAAGAGCATTAGATCGCACCATCACGACGTATATACTGAATGCACTAACAAACTAGCTCTTTCGTGGATGGACGACAAACGCTAGATCCTGGACGATGGCATTCATACTGTCACTTATGGTTATCGTGAATGATAATGTTCTGTACACTCGCATCTGGGGCAGTAACGTATCATCATATACGTGTATGTCTCCGGGAGAGGGAAAGGGGTCGGGATGCATAGAAGGAGCTAGTTCCTCGCTCCAGGATAGTCGAAGCTGAAGCACTTCCATTCCTGTCTCCCACGACGAATGATTTGTATGTGATGATTTACTCAATTTATGCGGGTTTTTTTTAGCAGCATAATATATATATCACATGCAAGAGCCATATTCATCTTGCCAGGTATGCTGTTGTTGATGATAGATGGTAACATACTGTAGCCCATGCAAGAGGTATCGTTATCTTGCCAGTTGTGTTACTGTTACGTCCTGCTCTGTGTATGTACTGTTTCTCCAATCACTCGTGCGCGTACTTGTGCACTGTTCCAGTTATGTTTTTCTCCAGCAGCATTCTGTAGCACATGCAAGAGACATTCATCTAGCCAGGAGTGTTGTTGTTGGTGGATGGCGGCGCTGTTGAATGGTGGCATGCCGTAGCTCGTGCAAGAGGTAACCTTATCTTGTCAGGTGTGTTGCCAATATGTCGTGATAGGTATACTATTTCACATTCCACAATCACTCGTGCACGTACTTGTGCACTGGATTTGGCGTCTATGTTGGACCTTTGACCTGGGGTTTATAGCTAATTCTTGTGGGATTCAACGGTTATCCTAGCGGGGTTTGTGAATGAGAAATAGTATTCGTATCACACTAGCACTTTAGTAGTAGTAATTAGTGATCGCATCGTACTTGCATTTATTCATTTTTCTTACAGCGCTGCTCCCCCCCCTCCCCCCTCTTTCTCTTCATCTACCACTACTGTACTCTTACTCTCTCACTGTCGTCTGCCTGTGCGTTCCTTTGACAGCTTTGATTTTTTTTGGTGGGTCGTTTTTCCCGTTCGCAGCTTCGTAAACCGCCTGTGCACTATGCTAGCGACGCCACTGGTGTTTTTTATACGCATACATGTACACGACTTGTTTGCGTATAAGGGAAAATTCCGGTGACGTTTTTGCTGGCGTAGTGCACTGCTCCGGTCCCAGGTCCGGGAGCTGTCCGCATGGTTATGCCATGCGGACGTACGGTAAAGTGCGAGGGCGATGCTGCAAACTTCGTCATCGTCATCCTTGCGAGAGCGGCGAGAGAGTGACCAGGCTGCTGCTGGCGAGGACGTGTAAGTGTAATTTGTGTTTTTATCCTACTGCTAGTTGTTACAGAACGAAATATTTCCCGCGCACACGAGTGCCGGCTACAAGTTTGAGGTTCAGCTGTGCGCGCACACTCTCGAATGTCCGGACAAGTTGGAGTGATAGACGAGCTCTCGCTGAGGAGTATGTCGGAGACAGATGCGCCGCGCCCAAGTTCTTGCGACGTTGTATTGAAGTGGTGTGTGCGAGCGAGGCGAGATGACTGTATGTGTGGAAGGCAGCGCAGTGCCGTGGTAATTACAGTCCGCTTACCGGCTGCCGCCTCGACCTGTAAGGCGAGCACCACCCTGCTTCTTCCCAGAACTGTCCGCCGGAGACGTGACGAGCCCAGCTTTGCTACACCGGCCACGACGCACGCGTGTCGCTTTACTGCGCTTCTTTCATTTCAAGTTTTGTTTTTCGTAACTTGTAAATGCTTAGTACAACACCGCGACATTCAACTGTCTAACACTCCATGTTGCTATTACTTTGGATGTTACCTTGATTTCAAACTTAACAGGCCACGAAGTCTGAAAACAAACAGTAATTATTCCCGAAAGTGGTTAGAGGGACGTTCAAGAATTATAAATTAAATTAAATTAAAACACATATGATGTGAAATTGTTACTTAACAAAAAATTGTTCCGTGAAAAAATGCATATTTCAAAAATATTTCAGCAACTTGCTTTTTGAAATAATTGTTGTGAGTACAGTATCGTTATTCCAGCAATCTCTCCTATGTGTGTATTTAAACGTTTCTAATAGGCAAAATTAATATGGTGGCAGTTCGGTAATTTGTATTTTGTAATTTGTCAGCTTCGAAGATGGCAAAACGCAAATTACAGAAATACGGTATAGATTTTGTAGATAAAACGGGTCACGTGACCATGCTGTTAATAAAAAGTGCCAATTGGAAAACGGCCTCAGTCTCAGTTTTCTTGCAAAAAGGTGTGTTCACAAGAAAAACAAATTATGCGCTAAGAATTATGCAGTAACCGAGGTTCCCGCACGCGGAACTACGTCTCGTGGATTTACGGTTAACAATTTGCCTGATAATTCTTAAGTCCAGCCAATGAAAACTTATGACAAGCTTGTCCTGCTTACTTTGTTTCCTAACCTAACTTTGTATACCACATCCATATTTAAGCCGTTCTTACTTTAAAGCAGACATTTTCTAGCAAAGAAGCTTATTTTTGTGAACAAAAATAATCATAAACACGTGCATACACATGACTTCTTTTTAATACTTACATTATTATAAATAAGTTTCCCGCCAACAACAGCGACTAATGTTCTGATTGGTCATCGCGGCGCAAGTTTTACTTAAGATTTAAATTACATGTATTTTAACGCATAAGAAATTCCAACACCGCAAACTACCTGCTAAGTTCCATTGGAAACCAATAGATACGATAACACGTTTTCAACTCTGTACATGTCAAACGTACAGTTTAATGCTTAATTTTTATATTGTAAACCCAGCTTAAGGCTTGATTTACAGTTACGCCAATAAAGTAGAACAGACAGAGCGGACAGAACAATGGATGTTCACATGTAAGCAGATTTTTCTGCGTTACAATTTTGTTGTATGGTTGCAGGCTGTTTACAACCACGTTGTTTCATCCGCTATTCTTAATGCAAAGATTTCAAAATAAGTTGTGGACAACAAACTAGACGCTGCCAAGTTTCTACTTTATTTTTTATAATTCCATTGTCGTGCGAATTTTTACTAAATGATTTTCAAGAGATCTTAATTTATATTTTATAATTCCAAAAAAAATTACAGTTTAGTGATACGAACCCGTTGGTTTCCGAACTGCATTTATTTGATACAAGTGTTGTGTAAAGTTCATGTTTATGTTTACGCATTTCGTTATAAATAATTTAATTTAATTCTATAATATCTTGTCGTTACACTTTAACTATAGAAGAAATGAGTGGTATATAAGGGGTTCTTCATATTGTCACGACGTCCTTGTGAAAACAAGGTGCTGCCACCTAGTGATGGACAGTCAGTGTCCCGATGTCCACGGGGACTCAGGAAAGAAACTACGGTACAGTAACAACTCGCGTGTCAGCGTTACGCCACTTCGAGTGCACACGATGCGTCACTGGGCACAGTGCAGCACCGGGGCATCTAACACCTGAACTGACGCCAACAGGCGGGCACCGTCAGCACGCACCAAGTCTAGACTGTCCAGTCTCAGCTCCACAACTCGACTGACTATTGGCTCGCCGGGGACCGGCTGCCTGCGTGCCCGCCGCTGCATTGCGAAGACGCTGACACGACGCATCGTGTTACAGCGCTTCCTTGCGGCGTGCACTCTATATTCGGTGCCTCTTATGCTGCACGTACTCGATGCGATGTGCATTATCTTGTAAGTATAAAATACGTGAAAATATAAATTTCTCGCAAATTTTCGGAGAATTCTCCTCTTTCCGCGAGCAGAAATTTCGGGCGTGGCTCGTGCTGAACCGAAGGACGGTTTCTGATTGGCTGTTCCAATTTTTCCGCTCTGTCTGTTCAGCGAGATCGGAGTACTATGTGAACCAGGAATAAGGCTCGGTACAAGATGAAAAACGTGGTCGTATCGAAATTATAGTAGGTATTCTTTATGGCACGGTTCACTGTCATCGTGTATAGTCCACTCACGGTTACTTCCAACTTTCCTGAAGCCCTGCTGAAATTCTAATTCCAGAATATTCCTGCGCCTCATGCAAACAGAGTTTAACCGAGTTTAGAAAATTACACCGAAGGGACAACACACCGCATTCCTACACACTCAGTGTAATGATAGTTTCCATAAGAACTGTTTCTTACTATAGGCATTACCAACACACCTATTCTCTCACTGATTTTATTAATATTAATTATAAATAAAATATTATAATTCATATATAAAATATGATTAAAAAATACATTTAACTCAAAATAAGATACTTTAATGTTAACAGAGGTATAAACTTTTTGTGATATAATACGTATTTACGAAACAACCACGAAAGTCATGCACGGGGTGATTTTTCAAACGTTTGATTCAAAAAGTGCTAAGAAACCGCGAATAGCCTATACGTATCATGTAGTAAGTATACTCGACCCGTAGGCATGCATGAAAGAGCGATATCTTATTCCGTGTTTTGAGCATTAAGGCAACTGATTGCAAGAAAAAAGAATAAGCAGTAATTTATGGTATTTATTTAAATATTTCATATGGGAATAAAATTGAAGTTTTAATTTTTCTTTATACATTAAATCAGTGCCTATGTTATTTACTTAATGTATCACAACTTCACCAAAATCAAGTTAATTTCTAGCCGTGAGTGATTGGTGGAACATAACACGAGTACGTTCACAACTAATTAAACTACTATACTTATGTACATGTTCTGTTAAGATGTCTCTTATGTACACGAACTTTTTGGTGAACTACTGTTGTAAACATAGTAAACACCTCCTCTTGCAAACTGAACAAAATGGGAACAGTATCTAACACATAACATTTATCAGGTCTGCACCTTGCATTTCAGAATGTGTGCCCGGAATTTTTGACGACACAGTATAAATAAAGGTTTCCCGAATTCCTTTGAATTGTTAATAGGTTAACTACTTCGATTTTTTAAAACTGGCTAGTGTCAATAAGGAATAGGTAACGGCTTTGTGCGGGCGACTGTAGAAATAACAGCAATATTAAGTATACGGTGCAGCCTTTACAATTTGGGGGGAGGGGGTGTACGAAGTAGGGTCGTGTTGATCCGTCAAACACAAAACAATTTCTGTAATTTAGTGTGGGGCGAAATTTTTAAATCCAAGATGATGGGATTAGATTCGCCACCCTATCTGCTGTATCCGAGGCTTGAACCACAATCCTCTCGCGCCCATTTGGGAGGTAGATAGTGCCAAACGTCTCGTCGACAGCCATATCACTATATACGGAGCAAGCTGCTCAGAGAAGCAGGAACGGGGCAGGAATCGGCCATGCTTGTAGTAAGGAACCGTTCCAGCCATAGGCGCTGCATGAAGTTATGCACGTATGTAACACTTATTTCATGTGGGGCAAGGTTTTAAATGTTTCAATAAAATAATTTCAGCTGAAATATTACAGTTTTCGGCTATGCAAATACCAGTAAACATTATATATTTAGGAAAGAATGAGACAAGCAGTATAAAAAAAGTTATAAATACTTACTGAAAACTGAAGTAATGACCCCACTGTTTATCAACCTATTAAAAGTCGGGGAGGGGGGGAGATCCCTGCTGGGAGAGAAGTGGAGAGGCAACCCTCCATATTAGGCGTCTATGATCCCAGCATTCTCCTGGAGTGATCTCGGGGAATCATTGGCATGACCGGGCATCGAACCCGTGTCCTCTCAAATGCGAGTCCAGCGGTTTGCCATAGCGTAACGTGGCTCGGTCGCGCCTAAGTTATTTCTGTTTCCCTTCCTACCATCTCTCGTCATTGCTAGTGTATAGGATAATCTCTTTTTTACTTCCCTTTTTTTTCGCGGTTTGGTCATTCCTCTATTTATCCTTGTCGTTCACTTCCTTAACTTCGTTATTTTCTGTTCGTTCTTGTTTTGGGAGATTTCAGCGTGTATATAGAGTGGTGATATTTGAGCAGCTATTAACAACGAGGTCTCGAGAACAGGTGAGAGTGAAACGAGGTGTTATGAAGCAGCACAGGAATGCAAGAGCGTGTAAGTAGTTTCGTTCGTTGGATTTCATGAGATGTCAAACAAAACTAACATTGTCTTTTTTGTAACTGTGCTTTCTGAAAGCTTTACACAAACTGTGAACCTGTTCGTCCTGACCATATGGACAAACTGTGCCAAATTGTTGCATTTATTACGTAAGCGCATAACTAATGAGTTATAGTGTCAGGTATTCCTGTCGAAATGAAATGTGTTAGCTGTTATACATAACATCTTTTGCCGAAACCTTCTTCGCCATGGGCACTTTAAGGTTGAGTGACGAGTTCGAAACTGAATTTGTTGTCTGGGATGATTTGTGTTCGTTTTCCTTAATTTCCTGTTTTTCTTCCGCGAAGGAGGTAGTCGGACAGCTTTCCCGAACAGGTTTAACGAGAATGCGTAGTGAAGCTGGTACCGTACTGTCCGCGGCGGCTACAAGTGCGCAGTCGCCTGGGAAGAGTCGCTGTGTAGACGTGTTTTCCTGTCGCTGCACGCAAACATGCAAGTTCGCAAGAGTAAACCTCTGGTGTGAACAGTGCGTTTTTTCTCTGACCAAAAAGGTTTAATTAAATATTATGGATGTTGAATGTCTGTAGAGAGCGTTTGTGTTGGGTATCATTCCCTCCAAATTTCGAATCAAATGATTGCTCGAATGATACTGGTTTGCTGCAATTATGCTAATACATCATCTGTAGTTGTGGATTAAAACAGTTTACGTCTGAATACCACCCATGCTTACCCCACACT
Organism: Clitarchus hookeri; assembly: GCA_002778355.1. Taxonomy (NCBI): domain Eukaryota; kingdom Metazoa; phylum Arthropoda; class Insecta; order Phasmatodea; family Phasmatidae; genus Clitarchus; species Clitarchus hookeri. The sequence continues at coordinate 15,929 of NQII01011058.1, forward strand.
GTTAAATCATTGTTCAGTCCACCGACATGGTAATTTGTGTTCATCTCTTAGTGTGTATGAAACGCGACATCCGATCATCACAGGTGCTTTCGTGTAGCCTAAGTACCCGGCCAAGGTATTTGGTAATTGTGGACTGTATGCATTTATTCCTTGGAAATGGTTGGGATTATGCCAATGACTTATCAGACATTTTTCGTTTATTTCAACGTGTTACTTCATAATTCGCCACTCGAAAAGTAATCAACTCTCGGCGACACACAATGTTCTGCAGCATTAGGGTTGCAACCCCTACTTTTATCATTATGTATTTTGCTGATGGTGACAGACGTTACACGAATAGTCTATCTTCTTTCATTACTTAGTTATCCAGAAGCTACCGGTTTGATTAGAATTCTTTTCGTAGAATGTGCAATTGCATAGTTTTTTGACTAACTGCAAGAGGGTGTACCGCCCTTGGAACGCTCTTTAAATGGAATGTTGTATATATGTTTTTGCCTTGTTTTCTTGTGAATAATGCGTGGGCGGAGTATGTCCCCGTATTTAAGAAAGAAACTGCATATTGTATCGTGTACTCGTGCAAAAACGTTGCAAGTATACACATTTCAAAGTTATCTCGACACGTTAAAAAAATTAATTGAAGATTATGCTGCAAGACAGAAGTATATAGAAATGACGATTCACCCAGATGGTTGCTGGCTTCAGTGCCGCGGCGCAACGACAGCCATCTTGGATTACGTCTTTTCCCCCCTCAAAATTTCCATTTTCCCCTCAAAAACGGTTAAAATAGCCTGAATTTCCCTAAAANTCCCCCCTCAAAATTTCCATTTTCCCCTCAAAAACGGTTAAAATAGCCTGAATTTCCCTAAAAATTTCCCACAAACCAGCAAAATTTTCAGCAAAAATGTGTATTGCACAATGCGGCTGGCATTCGCTCAGTGCGGCGGGATCCGGCGGAAATCGAGCAAATGCCAGCCGGATTGAGCAATCTTTTACAAGCATTTCACGATCTGTCATTCAATACCAGCACCATCCACCTTGTCTGAAGAATGTTCGAGTTCATTGATTGCCCCGTAATGCAACTTCATGCACTACTTTGTTTCAAGCATATATTCTACGACCTATGTCAAGCACGCCTTTGCTAAGGATAGCAAATACCAATCACGCACACATATATGCTAATTGTTCATATACTAATCGAACATATGCTAATCGTGCACACGTCAATCATCCGTCATTTTGTCTTCGTCCACCGCACATGTCAAACAAATGACAACCTTTTTTTACATGACGCATGCCTATGTACTATTAACACTTTATGTCAGACAGTTTGTGTTGCCTTTCTCGAACTGCCTGCGTGCATTTCTAATGGCTGTGTAGCTCCTTAACAGCAATATGAGGTCTAATCATGCCAATCGCTGTCTATTCTACTAAGTCGCCAATCAGACCACACCAATATTGTTTACGGTTGTCCATCTATCAGTGTTGGATGCATCTTTTTTCTCTTGCTGCTTCAGCACTCTTCTGACCTGCATTACACCAGCTCCTAGAATGTGGTGTGTCCGTAACAGTAGCATGTCCTTAAAAACACTATATACATGGGAGACAGCCGAGAATCTCTTCGTCCTGTTGTAGATAAGCAAGTAGATGTTTGTCGACACATTGTACTTCATATCGTGCATACGTCAGAAGGAATTCTTTAGGCAGGTATGCGAGCTCAGTTTCTTTGTCGAGTGCTGGGAGTGATTTGGGCTTTACATATGCCACAATAGCTGATAAAATGTTCTGACCATCCAGAACAGCATGCCTTCATTTTCACGGTGCACCCACGACGAGCGAAAGAAGTTTTGGATGATTTGTAGCTACGGTACAAGTTGCTTTTATATACCTAAAATGATGCAGCTAACTCTCAAGTCTCTCGAAGTCAGCCAGAGAGCTCATGCATCTGAGTATATACACTCGCTTTCCCCCACTCCAAGTACTTATCTGTTGGCGGGGAATCCACAAGTCTATCAGGAAGAATGAGGAAATACGAATATATTTTATACATATAATTTTTAAAAGAGCAAACATGGTAGCACCCTGAGAAAACACTCAGTCTATATGTACGATGGTGGCCTCAAGGTCAAGGTCATACGATGTCATGCAAGGTCAAAGTCAAGGTTGCTTGTAGTCCTGGTTCCTGCTGTTGTGAGGCAAATGGATTTTCTCAGAGTGTTCCAAGATTGTTTTATAAACAAAATATATCTTTTCTCCCCTTCATCCATAGCGTAGATGATGTTCGGAATGGAATGATGGACAAAGTCAAGGTCGCAAGACATCACGGTTCCTGCTATTGTGATTCGAGCAAATGGGTTTTCTCAGACTGTTAGCGTGTTTTTTCTTCATCCTTAAATATAAGTAGGTGTATATAATATTTAAAACGAAATAACTTCTTACCTTGCCTTGTATAATTGAATTCCTCTCGTCAAGGGAAGTGCATGCGCGACTGTGCACATCTGTCAACCTGGAGACTGACTCGACTAGTGTATGTACCCTCTTCGACACGTTGAGAATTGCACAGTGCCTACACCGTCAGTCGACCACCTGGCTACCTTACAGATTCTCGAAATATTGGTTGATCACACAATGTCTGACAGCGTGGACGCGTTCCACCGCTAATGATGAGGGTTGTGAGTGTTGACTGTGATCTGAATTTGATGGTTTCATTCCGATCGGTTCGTAAGAAATCATATGCTATTTTATTTTAGCCTATTGTGACGTACGTTGCTCGATGCTCGCACATTATGCCTTGGTTGCTAGTGGAATTCGTGTGCCTCTGAACCGCAGGAAGCTCGGCCGGAGGGTGTACGTGGGGTAAATAGTTCGCTATTATCCTGTGCTACTGTGTCAGCTTTAGATGCATGGTCTTGTCTAACGACGACTGATGCGATGTACAGTGCTCGCCACTTGTGCAATACGTGTTGATTTTTAGGTGATTATTACTATTTTCCTTTTTATGTTTGCTGGCATCACTGCTTAGCAGTATCGACCTTACCACTCCCGTGCTTCGCGACAGTAATTATTTTGACTTAACATAGTGTACTGCATTCGTTGCTTTCGCAAATTGCATCGGTTGGTAAGTGTATAACTATTTTGCTGTACATTAAATTTTTTATGTCTGTTCATCAGTATGTTGCAGTGTCGACGTCTCGTGCAGAAACAATGGTTTAAATGCACGATAATTAATGGCAAGCAAAGCAACACAGCCTTTACACATCGTGTAATGTGTCTTCGAATTATCACCGCTAGTAAATGGTGTACTGCACTTGACATATTGTAGAATTTGTTTGAGGTTTATCACTGTGAATATATGTTCATTTCCTGTTGTCGGGCATTTCAGCATTTTTCTAGAATTCTCGACGCAATAGCAACACTGATATCACAATTATGGACTATGGAACTAACAGTTATTTTTCATAGTAGTGGTACGATACATCGTGCTCGCAGCGCATTTGCCTATGGGATAGTCCTTCTTTATGTACTGCATTATGTAAATTAATTTTGCATGTATGGATCAGTTTCATATGTTGGACGTGGTTCCCCCAGTCCACTGTTTTGGCTGACGCTGCGATGTAGCGGTTTAAAACGAGGCAGAATAGGCTAGCCAGCTCAGTTGCTATTCACGTCACGAAGTGTGAACAGCAACTACGGAGAACATTCTCCTCTTTGACGATGGAAAATATTCAGGAAAGTTATTTGTGTCACTACTGCAAGAAGACATTTTCTAACAAACAACTGCAGACATCATAAAGCTGGTTGTAATCCGAACGCATGAAGTATTATCTTCACATGTGAAAAGTGTAATCTCAGTTTGGACGTCGTAGCAACATGAAAAGATATCTTGCAACATGTAAGGGTCTCCCTGCACTACCTGCCAAAGCGATATTTGCGGAGAGTACCACGTAAATGTGAGAGTTCATCTATAAATGTTGAGAGCAGTTCTTTGCTCCCGCCAAGATATCCATACAACTATTGTGACAAGACGTTTACATATGTATATGATGCTAGGAGACAAAAAAAATTACTTGTGTGAGGAGTAACATTCCTATGACATAGCGATGTGAGAAGTGTCGAAGAATGTATGTAAGAGTTGACGATTTAAATGGACATTTGGAACTTCGTAAGTTTCAAAATTGCTCACAAGCTGCCACTAAAAGTATATCGGATTTTTACACCTGCCACATCATCATCATCATCATCTGATTGTACAGCACAGCATAAGTCAGTGCTCTGCGAGTCAAAACCTAATGCTAATGATTTTTTCCTGAAGCAATCTGCATTCCGGGGAATTCTAAAAGATTATGTTGCACCGAATGACAATTACGTCGACAGATGTTTGCTCTTTCCTGTCAAGTATGAAAACTTGCATAATAAACCAGATTATTGATGAGATAGAAAAACATAGCGCTGTGAAATATAATATGTGGTGGGACTGTAGCTATACGAAACCAGTGCCCCACGCTGTGTATCATGCATCTGCAATAGAAAGCTCTGTTGTTGATAGTATACATTAGTTATNAACAATGGTTTAAATGCACGATAATTAATGGCAAGCAAAGCAACACAGCCTTTACACATCGTGTAATGTGTCTTCGAATTATCACCGCTAGTAAATGGTGTACTGCACTTGACATATTGTAGAATTTGTTTGAGGTTTATCACTGTGAATATNAATTATCACCGCTAGTAAATGGTGTACTGCACTTGACATATTGTAGAATTTGTTTGAGGTTTATCACTGTGAATATATGTTCATTTCCTGTTGTCGGGCATTTCAGCATTTTTCTAGAATTCTCGACGCAATAGCAACACTGATATCACAATTATGGACTATGGAACTAACAGTTATTTTTCATAGTAGTGGTACGATACATCGTGCTCGCAGCGCATTTGCCTATGGGATAGTCCTTCTTTATGTACTGCATTATGTAAATTAATTTTGCATGTATGGATCAGTTTCATATGTTGGACGTGGTTCCCCCAGTCCACTGTTTTGGCTGACGCTGCGATGTAGCGGTTTAAAACAAGGCAGAATAGGCTAGCCAGCTCAGTTGCTATTCACGTCACGAAGTGTGAACAGCAACTACGGAGAACATTCTCCTCTTCNAGAATAGGCTAGCCAGCTCAGTTGCTATTCACGTCACGAAGTGTGAACAGCAACTACGGAGAACATTCTCCTCTTCGACGATGGAAAATATTCAGGAAAGTTATTTGTGTCACTACTGCAAGAAGACATTTTCTAACAAACAACTGCAGACATCATAAAGCTGGTTGTAATCCGAACGCATGAAGTATNCTACTGCAAGAAGACATTTTCTAACAAACAACTGCAGACATCATAAAGCTGGTTGTAATCCGAACGCATGAAGTATTATCTTCACATGTGAAAAGTGTAATCTCAGTTTGGACGTCGTAGCAACATGAAAAGATATCTTGCAACATGTAAGGGTCTCCCTGCACTACCTGCCAAAGCGATATTTGCGGAGAGTACCACGTAAATGTGAGAGTTCATCTATAAATGTTGAGAGCAGTTCTTTGCTCCCGCCAAGATATCCATACAACTATTGTGACAAGACGTTTACATATGTATATGATGCTAGGAGACAAAAAAAATTACTTGTGTGAGGAGTAACATTCCTATGACATAGCGATGTGAGAAGTGTCGAAGAATGTATGTAAGAGTTGACGATTTAAATGGACATTTGGAACTTCGTAAGTTTCAAAATTGCTCACAAGCTGCCACTAAAAGTATATCGGATTTTTACACCTGCCACATCATCATCATCATCATCTGATTGTACAGCACAGCATAAGTCAGTGCTCTGCGAGTCAAAACCTAATGCTAATGATTTTTTCCTGAAGCAATCTGCATTCCGGGGAATTCTAAAAGATTATGTTGCACCGAATGACAATTACGTCGACAGATGTTTGCTCTTTCCTGTCAAGTATGAAAACTTGCATAATAAACCAGATTATTGATGAGATAGAAAAACATAGCGCTGTGAAATATAATATGTGGTGGGACTGTAGCTATACGAAACCAGTGCCCCACGCTGTGTATCATGCATCTGCAATAGAAAGCTCTGTTGTTGATAGTATACATTAGTTATGTCAAGAGGAGAATAAATGGCTACCAAGGGTTCGGTTTGAACTCTGGCATCAGTAAATGATCTAGAGCTGAGAACAAGTGGGTAATATCCACTTAGCCAATATGCACATACTGATTTCCCTCTACCCTACTATAGAGAAATACAGCATAGTTTCGTCTTCGACCGGTTGGATAGATATATAAATTACTGCAACCATAGAAAACTTTTTGATTGTTAAACAGAACTGCACGGCGTCGGTACTGCATGAAGGCAGCAGCGAGGGGTCAGAACTGTGAAATAGAGTATTATGTATACAACTACTATACATGCAATCCTTCACCGAATGATCAACAATTACATGGAAAACAATAATGATACTGTGTCAAGATCTTCTGTAAAAGTTGCAATGCACAACACCATGAAAGAGTGAATGTTCGAAGAAACCGACCACCATAATACTAAAATGTGGTGTGTGCAGTGCAACTATTTGGTAGAAGCGATAATTTAAAGCCACGCGCTTGTACGTGTAAATGTAACGCACCTTCGCTTGACTCGAGACAGAATACATTGAACCTATTACCGAAGTGGCACTCGCCAATTGGAAGAATGAGCGCAGGGCTTATTTGACGTTTGTCTGTTGTAGGTGTGGTCCTGAGTTCCAGTTGGGTGAAGAATTTATCTGGAAGAAACTGGTGAGGATGTGACTGCATGGTAATGGTGAAATACAATGCTTAAAACTCGCTGATGAAATGTGTTAGTATTTTTGAGTTCGTGGACCCTGCCGATTAGATATAAAACTGTTTCATTGGGAGACAGTAACTTATACAACGTAATTTTCTATAAGGTTGCGTAGTCTCCGGGGNTAGATATAAAACTGTTTCATTGGGAGACAGTAACTTATACAACGTAATTTTCTATAAGGTTGCGTAGTCTCCGGGGGCGTAAACTTCGAAAATGCAACTCTGTTCATTAGTACACTTAAGCGTTCCAATAAAAATAGGTAGTTAATCGTGTTACTCAAGATATTGCCTCAATTTTGAAAACAATGTGACTGTAAACACAATTTAGGAAGAAAAAAAAAATCTCAAAAACTTATTAATTTATGCAGGAATACTATGTAATCAGATTATTTCCCCCTCTTTTTTAATCGCANAAAAAATCTCAAAAACTTATTAATTTATGCAGGAATACTATGTAATCAGATTATTTCCCCCTCTTTTTTAATCGCGTTATCATTAACTAACCGAAAACAGCGAGTATTTATTAATACAATATCAAATAAACTAAAATATTACATGCACAAGANAAAAAATCTCAAAAACTTATTAATTTATGCAGGAATACTATGTAATCAGATTATTTCCCCCTCTTTTTTAATCGCATTATCATTAACTAACCGAAAACAGCGAGTATTTATTAATACAATATCAAATAAACTAAAATATTACATGCACAAGATATCTAATTTAAACTGACATGGGGAGAGGCGATGTTCTTTGAATAGCACATCAAACAGCTGTAAATCTCTGAAGAAACTCTTATTGGGCACACGAGCGTACTGGCGTGTGTAGTTGGCGTCGCAACCCGTAGCTACCAGGTTTATGTCACCGAGTTTGCCTTATAAACCTACACACAAATGTAGTAAAGTACCACAAAAATAATACGCATACCAATTTTTNTGTCACCGAGTTTGCCTTATAAACCTACACACAAATGTAGTAAAGTACCACAAAAATAATACGCATACCAATTTTTATTTGTGTCATGATGTTAAATTACGAGTGTTCATTTATGGCTCACGTGGGTTAAATAAACGCTTTGTTCCTTTGTAGTTATTCCAGGTCTGTGTGCACCACATTTGGACACAGTTAATTTCTAGTCTCGAGCCCATGAATCAAGATAGTTAAATTCAAAATCACGTACATTTACAACAGTCTGACTACAGCAAAAAATACAAGACAGTAAAATATTATTTTAAGAATAAATCCGTTAAAAATATAAATATTGCTGAAATAATATAATATTATCAATAACCAAAACTACTCTCAATAATGTAGNTAAATCCGTTAAAAATATAAATATTGCTGAAATAATATAATATTATCAATAACCAAAACTACTCTCAATAATGTAGATTATAGACAGATTTTCGTATCTTTTTTTTTTTGCGCACTTCTCCAACCATTAACTCGCCCAAGGCCATCAGCACAACTGTCAAAAGTCACAATCAACAAAGATGAGCGTGGTCGTTTACTTTTGAATTTTTCAACAGAATCTTTCTTTTTATACCACGTGTTTCTAAAACATGGGGAAAAACTACGGCAGGCAATTCCTTACGAAAATATAAGAAGAAAATGTGTACAACCTTTCCCCTAAAGTAATTATTAAGGGAGTTATGCGCCCCCAAAATTTGAGTTTAAAGATGCGTTTAGTTGAAAATATCACAAACCACTTAGGATTAAGCAACAAAAATATTTGAATGGTATTTTGTATAAAGGAGATCTTACCCATCTAAAAACGCGGTCGGTAATGTCATCCCCCTTCCTTTTGGGAATGGCTGCTGGCATCCTATGTTTGCATCAAACTTTGTAACACTACGTTGAAAGCAATAGAGATAACCTATGAATCATCACGTCTAAATTAACAAAAAAGATCGTCTTGTCTGAAAACTCTCAGGTGAACCGTTTGTGAGAGGATGCATGTTGAACATTAAAATCAAAAGGTGTGTTGCATACAAGGTAGGCAAATAACAATACAGAGTAAGGCAATTTTAATCAGGATTTATCAACAAGCTCACAGTAATCACTTGAGAAGAAAAGTGGTACCTACATTTTTAGTCTTATATTTTCGTCAGGAATACAATGGCGAAGATTGTCCTCGTGTTTTAGAAACCTGTTGTATAAACAGAATGGTGTGAAGGAAGTGTACTAACATCTCAAAGCACTTTCTTACATAAACATCAGTCCTGAATCTTACGTAACATCTGCGTGCCCCCCTCCTGGACCCTATTCCTACAGCTGCACTCACCACGAAAAACGTGTACGTATAAAAATGGACGTAGGTATTATTTACGGCACGATTTATGGCCATCGTGTACGTTTCGTGTAGGAAGCATTCTCGACTTCTATTAAATGGCGATTATTTTATTTCGTGTCGTCAATACGATTGCGAGGAAAAACGTGAATAAGAGGTGACTCATTGTATTACTTTTAAAATGTTTGGTTGAAAAGAAAACTTAGGTTTTTATTTTCCATTGCACATTTAAAAAATAAGACAACAGCGTTATATCCATAATAACAAATAACTACTTCACCGATATCAATTTAAATATCTAGTCGTGTGTGGACTGATACATTCTGAAATAATTACACTATTGATGTACACGTTTCCATTTTGAGCAGTTTCCCAGCAGCCCTTTCACAGCCCCGTGTTCGGCAAACACGTGTAGTACCTAAAAGTCACAATTGAGTGCGTATCAAACAGCGAGCTGCGGAAAACCCTTGCATGGCATGTGTTAAGCCTGTTCCGAGCGATCCTCCTCGCCCGCCTGCTTTGAGATCAAGGAGGCCTACCCAGTAACCGGTGCTACGAGTGGGAAGGGATGAACAGCGGAAACAGCTACCCGCGCATCGTGTCGGAGCACGTGACGTCACCTTGCTCGCACAGAAACTTGCCAGTGGAAAGGCAGCTTAAGGGGCCCGCCTGCCTGGAGCTTTTTTCCGCGCTTGAGGCCGAGAAGAGCGGGATCTATAGCCCGTCTCACTCTTAGATTGCAGTAAAGAGTGCATGACGTGCGCTGTTTCCAGATGGCTAGCGATTATCAAGAGCCAAGATGTTATGCTGTGACGACGGAATAAATTCACACGTACAACAAACCTACATAACAAAAATTGTCAAATTGTATAGTAGTATATAAATATGAAATTGTTTGATTAGCTACCCACTGCAATCTAAGAGTGAGAGGCACTATACAAGGGCTACACTGGCACGCGCTACAAGTACACCTTCCCTGCTACGCACACGGCTCTCAACCGGTGTGCGGTGATCTCGTCGTACTGCATGTACCTACGGAGACCTACAATTTTATTGGCGGAAAGTCTGTAGGAAGAGTCAGTGCATGGCCCTCGAGTACTTGTATGTATATAAAGCGTATATTTGGGGCACAGAGCTTCAAAAAAGCCGTTTTTAACAATGTTAGGGTGCTCTGAAATTGAGTTTATATGTGCGTGACGTCTTGACATTAATCGACATGTACAGTCTCATGTGTGAATCCTTTTCGTAGTTCAGCACATTGGACGCACGTTTGTTTCGCAAATAAAAATTGGATTTAAAAAACACTTTGCAACGCAGTTCAAGCGCCAGGTAGGCGGGAGCCTTAAGAGTTAGTAGTCCGGGCATATTTTTGTACAGTCGTTGTTTGCGCGCATATAAGCAAATAAATGTCCTGGGAATACGACTCTTTGCCAGAAAAGGCAAAAAAAAGTTATATTATCTAAGCCCGTATATAGTTTTGTTTTTATAATATTAAGTTTGTTCTAAGCGGAAAAAAATTATGAAAATGGTCAAAACAGCATTTTTAGAGCTTTCCTGCAAAATTTCCATAATAGGAGACCAACAAAAATGTACAGCCATAGTTTTATCTATGGGCTTTCATCGCGTGAAATAAAATCCTAGTGTTACAGATCTGATTTGCACGGGGTGCCTAGTCGTGCGTGTTATTGTCGCCGTGCCTCAAAAGAGAAAAAAATAAATCTCGGAGCCACGTAATGTTAACCGGAGCGGCGAATGTTCAAGGAGNTCGCCGTGCCTCAAAAGAGAAAAAAATAAATCTCGGAGCCACGTAATGTTAACCGGAGCGGCGAATGTTCAAGGAGGCGCGGAGTTGGTGGCGGTAATGTGCGGTAATCTGGGAGCTATTGGCGCGTCTGGCCAGCCGGCACTTGCGTCTCTTGCGCAACGCAACGTCCGCCCACGACCCGAGCGCGGACTTTCGCAGCAGACCGAGCGTACAGCCTGCTGTTGCGTCAGCGCGGGAACACAGCCCTCAAACTAAGCCAATCACCAACACCACACAGCTTTCACGTCCCTGCGAGAAAGACTGGCGGAGCTGTCGCATACAGCCCCCGGACAAAGCACTCCTCTAACAGATATCTTAGACGACTCGCCTCCCAACTACGCGAACCGGGTTCGATCCCAGGCGGGGTCGCTACCGGATTTACGCATGTGGGGAATGTNCGCATACAGCCCCCGGACAAAGCACTCCTCTAACAGATATCTTAGACGACTCGCCTCCCAACTACGCGAACCGGGTTCGATCCCAGGCGGGGTCGCTACCGGATTTACGCATGTGGGGAATGTGTCGGACGATGCCGCTGACCAGCGGGTTTTCTCGGAGATCTCCGTTTTTCTCCCCCTTTCATTCTGGCGCTGCTCCAAACTCACCTCGCTCTCCGTAATCGGCTCTGAAGACCTCCTCGATGTTAAGATACACTTAAATCTCTTTACTCATTCTAACCGATATCGAATTTACATAATGACACTGCGCGGTTCAAATACACTGCCGAAATCATGTCTTAAACGTAAGCAAAGAAGAACAATGTGTGCCGATACATTACTTTGAAAAATTTTCGCCCAAAATTTATTGGAGTGATGTCTCGTGCTCTTACGTTATTGTGAACACGAACGCCTACTAACACGTTGGAATGAAATACTTTTTGCCAATAGACGCGATCTCCTTCATAGAAGCCGTTAATTCCCGGTTTCGCCTAGAGAAATCCAATGCACGCTCTACCACATTCGGCCATTACCTAGGATCGTAAAGCAAACTGTTGCACCGGATCGCGATCTGCGCAGGACTCGAAATCAGGGATAAGAAAAAAACTTACCCCTTTCAACTAAGTAACTACCAACTTAAACCCGTTAGTTTTTTTTTTTTTTTTAACATTAGATCGATTTATTTCCAGTATGAGTTTGAAATATACTCCTGACGCAAAACATATTAAAGAGAATTCAAAATTATTTAACAAGTTTTATCATTCAAAATATAAAGTATCTTGCACTGTCGGAAAAGGAACTGTTCATTTACGAGATGAATGGATCAACGAACGTGTACGAAATGACAATACATATTTTATTTCGGGTAGTTTGCGAAGGGTCCTTCTACCAAACAGATTGGAGGAGAAAAGGACAAAGCGTGATATATTACATTTATTTGAAAATTTTAGTTGGAAAGAAAAACGTTTCCATACTCCTTTAAACATTAAAAAAAAATACGTTTGATCTATGCCATTTACTTAATAACTCATTACTTTACGAAAAGAAGGTTATATCCACTCTATAAACGGTTACTTACAACTTTTCCGAAGCCCAGCTAAAGTTCTACTTCCAGGATATTCCTCCGCGACATACAAATTACACCAGAGGGCCAACGCACGACATTTGTGCGCACTCAGTGTAATAATATTTTGCATAAGAACTATTTCTTACTACACATTTCCAACACACCTCATTTCTCTTTATTCATGTCTTTATTCATATTAGTTATAAATGAAATATTATAATTTATATATAAAATATAAGTAAAGGTTATATTTATCCAAAAACTACGTGCTTTAATGTCAAAATAAGTATAAAAGGCTTCTAATACACGACACATTTAGGAAAGAACCAAACACGTCATATTTGGTGTGATTTACCAAAGGTTAGATTTAAAAAGTGTACCGCGAAATAACATAAGTTTCTCGTCGTTTAGTTGCACATAAGACGAGCGCACTCGCTTCATTATAAACACGTTATTCTGCAGACGTGTGTTACGTACAGGAAAGTGTTGTTACGGGGGGATGGGGTGCGGCGGCGTGAGGAAAGAAGGCTGTATAGCGACATGGTCTGGGCGGGAACGTGTGGGTTCGGCGACCTCTTATCGCTCCAGCACTCGCGTCTAGACGGCCGCAGGGCGGTGCCAACAGTGCCGTGCTTATAACAGCTTGTCTTCAACTTCCATTGTCCATGGTCACGTCCCGACAACACTACGTCACGNTTATCGCTCCAGCACTCGCGTCTAGACGGCCGCAGGGCGGTGCCAACAGTGCCGTGCTTATAACAGCTTGTCTTCAACTTCCATTGTCCATGGTCACGTCCCGACAACACTACGTCACGTGCCTACTATTACACTCGCCATGTCCGAAAATAGCTTCTCCAGAATGACAACACTAAAGAATTTCTGGTAAACTTCCTTAGCGGAATTGGAAGTTTTCAACCCATATATCCATTTAGTAAAGATATGCATAGAGTGGACTTCCCTAAGGTTAAATTTTCTGACCATTCCAGCAGGTAAGAATCTGTAGCTCGCGGGTTGAACACCACGCAGCGCTAGTCCATTTTCGTGGCGGCAGCGTTGCCGCTGTGACATATACCCTCTCTCTCTCTCACTCATACTCCATCTCTGTCACTCCCAGGCCAAACTCCGCAACAGTAGAACGTGTTCTGAATGTTTGCTATACCCACGAAGCTGAGACAGACAAGATAGCGGACACCCAAGTAATCAACTCAAACCGTAACTCTCCGTTTACGAAGAGAATCACGGGTTCTCTAAAACTTATGTATGTATAAAATGAAATTTAATGTATGTATAAGTAACGGGATACATTGCAAACTACTCACACGGTCATAATAAAACAATAAACACAACTTTATAAAATACGCGATAAGTAGTTAGAAATGAGGAATTGTAACACACCTGGCCCCCTGGGGGGGGGGGCTGGCGGCCGCCCCCTTGAAGACGTCATTTCCCTCCTTTCGCCCTTTTTTCCCCCTCAAAAACGGCAAAATTTGCCTCAAAATTTCCCTAAAAAAATGTCTTGCACAATGCGGATGAACCCGACTGAAAATGTGCAATATCAGCCGGAATGTGCAATCAGTTAAGGAGCATGCTCCATCATTCCAAGCTAGCACCATACAACTTGGCTGAAAAATGTTCGTGTTCATTGCCTTCTGTCTCATCATGCTCTATTATTCCACTTTGGTTTTCTCATATTCCTTTTGGCATCCTTTCACCTGATGCCCTGAAGGTTCATGCTCTTACATTCCTTCCTACCACATGTCGATACTTCATGCTATTGCATTCCTACCGGATGTCCCTGCTTCATTCTCTTACATTCATTCCCGCCAATTGGTCCTATTTTACATTCTTGCATTCCTGGCCAACGACGGCAATAGTGGTCCTTACTTCATGCTCAAGCATTCCTAACAGATGTCGCTACTTCATGCTATTGCATTACTTGCTGCATGCCCTCACGTTCCTACCAGATGTACCAACTTCATGCTCTCGCATTTCGCCCTACCTGTTCCTACTTCATGCTCTTGCATTCCTGTGGTTTTCCTTGGATTTCCCTTTTTCCATCGGAAATTTCTCTTTTTCCTTTTCTCTGATTGGTTATGCGAGGCTCTCGAAAGGGCCTCGTCACTGATTGGCTACGCGAGGCTCTCGAAAGGGTCTCGTCTCAGATTGGCTATGCACGGCTCGCAAAAAGGTTTCGTCTCTAATTGGCTATGCGAGGCTCTCGGCCCCGATTGGCTATACGAGGCTATCGAAAGGGTCTCGTCTGATTGGCTACGCGAGGCTCGCGAAAGGGTCTCGTCTCTGAGTGGCTATGCGAGGCTCTCGAAAGGTCTCCTCTCTGATTGACTACGCAAGGCTCTCATATTCCTTCCGAACTTTCACCGGGCATCCTGGTGGGGGCGCCCTAGCAGGGACAAGTATCGCTCTATCATTCCACCTAGGTTTTCTCATATTTCTTCCAGCATACTTGCACCTAACGCCCTAGCGGGGATAAAGTCTCATACCTATAAACATAGCTGGTCGTAATTTCCGAACCGTTTAAGATAGTCACCAAATTCGTAACATACACATCATTCCCGACAACGAAAATTACCACACAGCCATTTATGCCCTAAGCGAACTTATAAGCATAGTTGGCCGAAATTTCCGAACAGTTTAAGACAGTCACCAAATTCGTAACATAGACATCGCTCCCGACAACGAAAATGACCGCAGGGTCTTTTCTGCCCTAAGCGAACCTATAAGCATAGTTGGCCGTAATTTTCGTACCGCTGAAGATAGTCGCCAAATTCGTAACATACGAATCACCCACATCAACGAAAATGAACGCAGGATAATTTATGCCCTAAGCGCACGTATAAGCATAGTTAGCTGGAAATTCCGAACCTTTTAAGATACAGATGCCATATTCGTAACAGACATCGCACCCATCTAAGAAAATGATCGCAGGGTCATTTATGCCTACAGTACTGTGCCAGAGCTTACCCAGCAGACGTTTGATGCCAAGAACATGATGGTCGCCTGCGATCCACGCAACGGCCGTTATCTCACAGTTGCTGCAGTCTTCCATGGCCACATGTCCATGAAGGAGGTGGATGAGCAGATGCTGAATATCCAGAACAAGAACTACTTCATTGAGTGGATCCCGAACAATGTGAGGACTGCAGTTTAAGATAGTCACCAAATTCGTGACATAGGCATCGCCCCTGTCAACTTATAAGCATAGTGGGCTGTAATTTCCGAACAGTTTCACCATATTCGTAACATAGACATCATCCCCAACAAGGAAAATATCGCAGGGTCATTTATGTCCTATGTTCGCTATTTCTCATATTCCTTTTGGCATCCTTTCACCTGATGCCCTGAAGGTTCATGCTCTTACATTCCTTCCTACCACATTTCGATACTTCATGCTATTGCATTCCTACCGGATGTCCCTGCTTCATTCTCTTACATTCATTCCCGCCAATTGGTCCTATTTTACATTCTTGCATTCCTGGCCAACGACGTCAATAGTGGTCCTTACTTCATGCTCAAGCATTCCTATCAGATGTCGCTACTTCATGCTATTGCATTACTTGCTGCATGCCCTCACGTTCCTACCAGATGTACCAACTTCATGCNCAGATGTCGCTACTTCATGCTATTGCATTACTTGCTGCATGCCCTCACGTTCCTACCAGATGTACCAACTTCATGCTCTCGCATTTCGCCCTACCTGTTCCTACTTCATGCTCTTGCATTCCTGTGGTTTTCCTTGGATTTCCCTTTTTCCATCGGAAATTTCTCTTTTTCCTTTTCT